>JADBJO010026899.1:0-2500 GCA_016801955.1 Conus betulinus | reverse complement strand
CGATGAGAGAAAAAGATGAGAGAGAGAGCGGGTGGGGGGGGGGAGGCAGGGAGGGAGGATGAGGGGGAAAGACAAACAGACAGACAGACCGTGAGAAAGACAAATGAAACGTGCTATAACCACAAATCCCGCCAACACAGGGGCATAACACCTCTAGTGTCCCCCCCCAAGTAATAAACGACATGTCAACCACTGGTAAGGCCTATCTTCACACCACCAGGCGATCTTCTACGTGGCGCGCGCTCACGATGTACGGCCAGGATCAAATGCCGCGCGCGCCGACTTAAAGGGGCTTATATTAATAGGCCATACTTCTCTCGTAATTGTCATCAGGTGGTAAGGTTTTTAGGTTGCTAATGACGGTAGTAAACAATAATCATAATGGTGATCATCATTGCTATCATCATTCTTTATCTTCAGCAGGCTTTGCGTGATCTATGACGATCATGCTGATGATCCGCCGTTGCTGCTGTCGTTGGCTCCGTGCCGTGAGCTCTCTCTCTCTCTCTCTCTCTCTCTCTCTCTCTCTGTCTGCCTGTCTGTCTGTCTGTCTCTCTCTCTGTCTCTCTCTCTCTATCTCATCCATCTCCCCCTTCCCCGACACATTCTGTCTCTCTCTCTCCCCCCCCCCCCGTCTCTCTCTCTCTCTCTCTCTCTCTCTCTCTCTCTCTCACACACACACACACACACACACACACACACACACACCACACACACACACCCCGTCTGTCTACCTTTCTTTACATTTTCGCGATATATTTGTGGTACGGCTAAATTGGAGGACTTCTGATGTGCATTTGAACGCTTCGTTCCTCATTTGAATGTGCTCGTACAAATCATGCCGGACTGCTGATGAATATTCCCGTCGTACGTGTTGTTTTGGTGTCGTTTCCAGACGGAAAAAGAAGCCGAACTGGCATCGAAGCTTCAGTTTTTCCTATCGTCTCTCTCCCCTTTTCTTTCTTCCGTTTTTCTCGTCTTTCATTCTTTTCTCATTTGTTTGTCTCTTCTAAATCGAGCATCATGGATTTTTTTTTTTTGTCAAAGAAATAGGCCAGATTAACTGTTTGATCGATTTCAAAAATTTGGCGGCAAAAAAAAAACGTGACCCCCCCCCCCCCCCCCCCACCCCTCAAATCTATTTCTTTTATTTTAAATTTGAAGGGGAATATTCTTTTTCTCTTTGAATGTCCGCGAATTTACACGTATTTCGTGTATTAGTTGTTTTTGCAATGATCTTGTTTCTGCCTCGTTGTGTGCATAATGATGACGATGATAATAATAATGATAATACCATGACAATCATAATCTCTCCGACAAGTTTCGGAGCATCAGAGCATATTTCTAAAGCATAAATGGATTCAAATAAATGATTTGGTCTTCTTCGGCTTGTTCAGCCCGTCATGATCGCCTCCGGAAACAAAAAACACAAATAACAAACAAACAAAAACAAACAACAAACAAATAAAAAAGCTACGGCTCAAACTCCCACAGAAGAAGCCGAGACAACAGCGGAGAGAGAGAAACAAAGAGAAATGGAGAAAGAGCGTCATTAAACCAAGCCCAGTGAGGCTTGCAAACCACAAGAGGTACAGGACAAAAAAACAACAACGTACATCGCCAATTAGTCCTTCCCCGCCTCGTCTAGTGTGTGGACGGCCCGGGACATTTTCCCAGCGAATTAGCCCCCGCACGCGCCACTTGGGCCTCTTCCTCCAATCAGGTTTCAGCTTCACCGGCGTCCATCATCATGCACTGGCGCTTCCGGTCACTTTCTCCCGGCATGCATCATCAACTTCCGCTTGGCGAGACGCCTGCGTGCCAATTAATTATACACTTCCGCCTGAGCGGGGACCATTTTGGCAAATGATTTCTCCGGCCCGGTGGCGGGCCGGTGCAGAACGTGCTAGAAATATTTTAAGCACGACGCTGACGACTCGCCTGGCTTTGCTTCGCTACTTCTCTCGCTTGCCCAGTACGAAGGAGTGAAAAGTACTGAACAAAAAAAAAAGAAAGAAAGAAAAAAAAAAGAAAACAAAAAAAAAAAAAAAAAAAAATGATATAAAAGAAACGACCAAAAAAAAAAAAAAAAGAACAAACGAAAAAAAAAAAAAAAAAAAAAAAAAAAAAAACATAAAAAAAAAAAAAAAAAAAAAAAAAAAAAAAAAAAAATAAAAACAAAAGAAGAAAAAAGAAAAAGAAAAATAAAAGAAAAAAAAAAAACAAGAACAAAAAGAAAAAAAAAAAAAATAAAATCAAAAGAGAGAAAAAAAAAAAAAGAAACAAAAAAAAAAAAAAAGAAAAAAAAAAAAAACAGAAAAAAATAAAAAAGAAAAAAAAAACAAACAAAATAAAAAAGAAAATAAAAAAAAAAAAGCAAAAAAAGAAACAAAAAAAAAAAAAAAACACAAAAAAAAAAAAAAAAAAAAAAAATAAAAAGAAAAAAAAATAAAAAACAAACAAAAAAAAAAAAAAAAAAAAACAAAAAATAAAAAAAAAA
>JADBJO010026898.1:12500-21987 GCA_016801955.1 Conus betulinus | reverse complement strand
ACGACGAGACGAACGCGACGACGATTGATGATTATGATGATAATTAGGATGAAGAGATGACGACGACACGTACGACGACCGACGACGACGACGACGACGAGTATGAGGAATGATGATATGCATGATTATGATGACGGACGACAACGACGACGACGACGACGACGACGGACGATGGATGATTTTGCGCGGGTGACTGTGGAAGTTGTTGTCCCGCGGGTCCAGTTTGTTTTCCACCATTCTTGTTTGTTTCCCGAGACCCGTCCATTGACCATCACCATCACATCACCATCATCATCATCAATCATCATCATAACCGTCATCTCGTCGTCGTCGTCGTCTTCGTCTTCATCGTCATCATCATCATCTGATCCTCCTCCTCCTCCTCCTCCTCCTCGTCATCATCATCATCCTCATCATCATCGATCATCATCATTACCTTCGTCTTCTCTTTCTGTCTTCTTTCTCTTCTTCTTCTTTCTTCCTTCTTCCTTCTTCTGCTTCTTCTTCTTCTTCTTCTTCTTCGTCTTCTTCTTCTTCGTCTTCTTCTTCTTCTTCCTCTTCTTCTTTCTTCTTCTTCTCTTCTCTTCTTTCTTCTCTCCTTATCTTTCTTCTCTTTCTTCCTCTTCTGTCGCTTCTCTTCTTCCTTCTTCTTTCGTCTCTTCTTCTCTTTCTTTTCTTCCTCTCTTCTTTCTTTCTCCTATTCTTCTTCTTCCTTCTTTTCTTCTTTATCTTCTTCTTAAAAATACTTCCTTATTTCTTTCTTCTTTTCTTCCTTCTTTCTCTCTTTCCTCTTTCCTTCTTCTATTTCCCCTTCTTTTTCCTTTTCTTCCTTCTTTCTTCTTTTCCTTTCTTTCTCTTTCGTTCCTCCTTTTCTCTCTCTTTCTGCTTTCTTTCTTTTCTTCTTCTCTTTTCTTCTTTTCTCTCTTTCTTTCTTTCTTCTTTTTCTTTCTTCTCTTCTTTCTTCTTCTTTCGTCTTCCTTCTTCCTTTCCTGCTTCTTCTTCTTCTTCCTTCTTACTTTTTTTCTTTCCTTCTTTTCTTTCTTTTCTTCTCTTCTCTTCTTCTTTCTACTTCTTCTTCTCTTCCTTCTCCCTTCATTTCTTCTTCTTCTTTTTCTCTTTTCTCTCTGCTTCTTTTCTTCTTCCTTCTTCCTTCTCGGGTCATCGTTCTTTTTCGTTGTCCCTCGTTCCTCCTCCTCACCTCTTCTCATCTTCTTTCTCCCTTCTTTTTGTTTTCATCCTTCCCTCCGCTTTATTTTTTCCTCACTATCTCTTCTCTATGTCATGTCCAGTACCGTTAGACAAATAACAAACTCTTCCAAATCCGTGCAAGTCTTACAGAATTTTAAATATCCGTTAATAGGGGTTGCATCGACAACAACTTGTCGTGCAGTTTACACGCATCATGTCCTAACAATAATTTTTTACAATCAGTTGTTCCAACGAAAACCCTGTTCATTGCATTATCATCATTTGTCCTCCTCATCTCTTCTTTCATCCTCCTCCTCCTCCTCCTCCTCCCTCCTCATCCTCCTCCTCCTCCTCCTCCTCCTCCCTCCATCATCCTCATCCTCCTCATCAGCATCTCATCATCATCATCATCATGTGTTCCACATGTTTTGAAAAATCATGTGAGTTCCTGAAGCCAACAACACTACTTCAAATAAAGACTGTCCCACTTGATTCTAAGAGTTTCATGCAGACAGAAAAGGGATGTGAAAGAATGTTTGCGTGTTTTGTTTCCAGAAATCACCTACTTTGCATTTGAGAAAACCGGACCCGGTTTCACAGGGACTTTGACCATAGTGCATCCCTGAATGGAGCTGGCCCCTCGGGTCAACCCCGCTGCTTTTAAACGAAGGAAACGAAATGGAAATCCTCGTGTTACGTAATCGTATCTCCGCTCACGTTCACGCCGTCAAGACACCGCGAAACAGGTGCCGTAAAGACAGCGAAACGAACCGCCCCCCAACAAAAGAACGAAACAAAGAAACCAAAGAACCCTTGACCAGATTGCCCTCCTCCAATTTATCTGTCCCAATGGCGAATGCCCAGCGCAAGCCAATGACAACGCCCACGAGACCCCACTCGTTTTTTCAACAGCTTCAATCCGTTCTCCTTTGTTCTTCTTCATCATCACAATCATCAATCATCATCATCATCATCCTCATCATCATTCATCATCATCATCAATCTTTCTTCTTCTCTTCTTCCTTCTCTTCTTCTTCTTTCTTCTTCTTTCTTCTTCTTTCTTCTTCGTCTTCTTTGTGTGTGGTGTGTGTGGTGTGTGTGGGTGTGTGGTGTGTGTGGTTGGTGTGTGTGTGTGGTGTGTGTGTGGTTGGTGTGTGTTTGTGTGTGTTTGTGTGTGTGTGTGTGCTATCTTTGTTACCGCTCATATCTTTTTTGTTTTGTTTGGTGTCTTGGGTTTCTAATTTCTAATGCTTTCTAATTCTTCTTTCTAATCCTTTCTAATCTTTCGTTCTTGTTCTTTCTCTTCCTGCCTCCTGTTCCTCACTCTCTCTTCCTCTACATGTTATCCTCATTCCAGTCATCCTTTCTTCAATTGTTTGGTCCCTCCTGTGTTTTAATGTTTGGCTCTTCTTGTCTTCCTTTTCCTCTTCCTCTTGCAACCCCTACTATCTTACTACTTGCCTGCCTTACGACTTGCCCCTTTCCCCTTTATTTTCCTTTCTTCTTCTTTTCTCCTTCTTCTTGCGCTTTCTCCTCCTTCTTCCTTCTCTTCCTCCTTTGTCTTCTCTCTCCTTCTCTTTCTCCTTCTCCTTCCTTCTTTCTCGTTCTCTTTCTTCTTCTTTCTTCTTGTTCCTTCTTTCTCCCTTCTTCTCCTTCCTTTATCTCTCTCCTTCTCCTTCTTCTCTCTTCTCTTCTTTCTCCTTCCTCTTCCTTTTCTTTCTTTTTCTGTCTCCGTCTCTGTCTCCTCTTCTCTCTAGACCGTCAAAACCGCGAAGACACCGCGCGCGTTCCTTTTGTTTTCCATTTCTCCTCCCTTGCCTTCTTCCGTCTCCCTTGTCCTAATCCTACGTTTTTATTGTTTTTTTTTTTTTTTTGTTTTTTTTTTTTTTTTTTTTTATTTTTTTTTTTTTTTTTTTTCTCTTTCTTTGTTTTCTTCTTCTTTTTTCTTTTTCTTTTTTCTTCTTTTTTTCGTTTTCGCGGGTCTGTTGTGTTTCTGTCGTCGTGTTTTTCCTCCTCCCCCTTTCCTTTCCTCCTTCCTTCCTCCTCTCCTCCTCCCTTCCTCTTTCCCTCTTCTCTCCTTCTAAAACCTTTCCCTTTCTTTTCTATTGTTTTTTGGGGGGGGCCTGTTTGTCTTTCTAATAAAATTCTGTAATAAGTGTATGTGATCAGGCTGGAAGTGATAGACCTTTCTTCACACAAGATTTGAGCTACTCAACTACTCCCTCCCTTCTCCACTCAAATCCGCCGCTTCCCCCCTCTTCACTCTTCCGTTGCGTCTGGTGGCGTCTGGGTCTCTTCTTTCTTCGTCGTCTGCTTCGTCGGTTTCGTCCGTTCTGTTCCTGTTTCTTGGCTGCTGTCTCCTGGGTCGGGCCTTCTGCCCTCTCCTTCGTAGCGTCGTGGCTGCTGGGTGGCTTCTGTCTGCCCTGTGCGTCGCGTCGTTCTCCGGGTTTTGCGGCTTGCGTCTTTTGTGCTTGCTTTCGGGTCGCCTCCGCCGGCCGCCGGACGCGCCCGCCCGGCCGCCTCGCCCGCCCCTCGCCCCCTCCCCCCTCCGCCTCCTCCGCCGCCTCGCCTCCTGCTTCTGCCTTCGGGCAGTTCTGTCTTCCGCCGCTGGCCTCGTCTGGGTGGTCTGTCCCGCGGGCGGCCTCCTCCTCCGTTGCGCTCGTCCTCCGCTGCGTGGGCTGGCGGCGTCGTTCTCTTCGTCGCCTTCGCGTCGCGTCGTCCTCGTCTTCTGCTCGTTTCTTCTTCTCGTCTTCTTCGTCTTCGGCTGGCTTCGTCCTGCGGCTTCTTCACTCGTTGGCGGCGGGGGTCTGATTAGGATTAGTGTCCCCCTATGTTTTTGCTTCCCATCCTTCCAAGCTATTGGGTTCTTCGTTTGCGCGTCCAGCCGATAAGAAGCCAGTGAGAAACACGTCCACCCACGCCTTACCCAGTATGTGTTCGAATGGGGAGTGCAAAACGAACGCGGCGCTTGTTGTGTTTTGATTGTTTGTGGTTTGTGACGTATTTATCTATTTATCTGGTCTGTCACAATCGGGCGGTCTTGCCATCATCATACCTATATATCCATCTACCTTCCTGTCCATTTTGGCTCTCTGCTTATGTTTTTTGTTTCCCCGTTTATTTGAGACTTCCAGCCGAAGCACATAGTACTAGACCATGCTTTAGTCTAGTGTTGCGAGAGGGGTGGGGGTAGACCACCACACCCTGCTGTGGATATTTAAAACCACAGATCCTATGGTTTCCCATCCCTTCATAGGCAGGTGTCCTTTCCCCCGCTGAGAGCCCCTGTTTCCCATCCACTAAAAAGGAAGTAAATCAAAGGATGGGAATTTCAGCCACCTCCTGGTTCCACGAAGGGGATTCTGCGGAATATACCGCTCCTAATCTCTCTCCTCTTCTCTCCGTCCAGTTCCCACGCTCTTAATTTACACATAACTATTTTTTGTATATATCCTCAGCAATGTTGAAAAAAAGACAACATCACTAGAAAGGAATTGGGGGCGTGGGGGGGGGGGGGGTGGGGGGGGGATGGCCACAGAACACGAAGGCCGCCCAAAACAAGAACGTCACAATGGATCCTAACCTGCTTTTTGATCTAGATTTCGCATCAAGGTTTAAGGTAAACACAACTAACGAACGAACAAAACAAAAACCAAAAAAAAAAAGAAAAGAAAAGAAAAATTGGCCTGTTTCCAGTAACGTAAAACAAGATAGATTGAGGACATAAGCTTTCATTATTTTGTATCATTTTTTTTATAGTATTATCTTGAAAAAACTTCCGTGAGCATAGAAGGTCATAATTAAAAGCAGATCCCCCCCCTCCCCCCCCCCCCCCCCCCCCCCCCCCCCCCCCCCCTGCCCCTCCACCCCTAAGAACAGTAATATAGGTGAGACTGCAGACTGGGAGAGTTATTTTCCCGTTGATTATTATTTTTTGTTTTTGGAAAAAAATGCGAAGTGGGAAAAAAAAATGATGGATTTAACAATTTTGTCATGGCCATTTCCGATATTCCACGATAATGTTTTGTTTCGTATATAGCTGTCGGTTCGTAACAATAACTTCTTAAGCATTTATATTCAATGGACCATGTTATAATGATCTTGCTAAATGGATCATAGGAAAATGATCCGTGTCGAATTTGAACATGTTTCATGTTCAGGGCCACAACGTTTGATTGAAAGTGGGTGAGTAAGTTTTTTTTCCATAATTCTGTTTAGAGACAAACGATTGAACTTGTTCATTTTTTAGCCCACAAGGTATGTTTTTAAGTGGTTAAGTAGATTTTCTTAATACAGTTTTGTTTACAGACAAACGCGCAAACAAGAATGACAGAAGCTGCGGAAAATCTAAGCTGCTATGAAGAGGGTAAAACAGAGAAAGTCATTTCGGGGTTTAAGACATTCGTATACAATGTTGTATGTGTGTTTTTAAGCCTTTCTAATTATTTTATTCTACGTACTGCAGCCGGGTTTTTACACTGCCAAACCAAAGATTATGCCATGTTAAACAGAAGGAAGGTCACACGCACGCACGCACGCACACACACACCACACACACACACACACACACACACACACACACACACACACACACACACACACACACACACTGCAATGGCATACCAATAGAGGAGCGTTCAAACAGATGGAAGATCGAATTAGAAGTTGGTGAGGACACACATGAAAAAGGCGATAAACTCAGATACAGGAAACGCAACATTAAACAAAACTCCTTATCTCTCTTTTGCAACACTTTGTAACCCATTCAGTGCCTCAGTGAACGCTGTTTTAAAGGCCAGCCGAGCGCTAGGGCCTAGATTAAAAACGTCTAAGCAGGTTGTGTAGTAAACTGATTTCTGAGGGGGAAAAACGGACAGTTCTTTCCAAACATGCTAAAACGAGGTCACTGCAGGCGAAATTGCCGGCAGCCCCTCGATTTCATTCCACGTCCGTTTTGCGCCCAGTGTGAGGAGATAAGGTCATAGTTCGTTCTTCTTTTTCATCGTCTTTGAATGGTGTTTGTCTTCTTGCCTGAAGAGAACCAAAGAGGTTGAAACGCGTCGTGTTTTGTCTTGTAATTTGGTTTTCGCTGTCGATGGGCGGAACAATAGTAAACCTTCTATTTAAGTATGCTAAACGAAATGAAACCGGATCTTCTCCTCCAACCACCCCCCCCCCCCCCCCCCCCCCCCCCCCCCCCCCCCCCCCCTCCCATCTCAAAATGAAACATTTGTTTCATTTGTTTTACGTCCATGGCTGCCATTCAATTCACTATGATTAATTCAGTACAGTACAAATAATACATATCCTAGCATAGAATCTACAATATCTTAGTATAGAATCATTTTGTCGTACGAAAGCACTTGGTGCAGTGGTTTTTTTTGTGAGACAAGACAATTTTAGTTCAGAATAAACATCGAGTGTGTTGGAGCTGTTTGTAAGGGATGTACTAGGAGGGTTGGTATGTGTGTGTGTGGGAGGGGGGGGGGACGGGGGGTGTCGGGGGGGGGGACGGGGGATGTCGGGGGGGACGGAAGTCACAGCGGAGAAATAGAAAGAAAAAGAAAGATGTTTTTTCTGATAAACTCCGGGTGGATAAAGCAGTCCCATGTTACAAGATTTAGACAGCGTTGCTCGACAGCAATACGAGGCCGATGGGTCCGATGGATGCGGGAAGTTGGCGTCCTTCGTCTTTGTGTGGCTCTGTGTCTCTGTTGTCCTGAGTTCTGTTGTCAATCAACATGGGGGTGTGACGGGGGTGAATGGTTTCTTGGGATAAACGCACACACACACACACACCACACACACACACACACACACACACACACACACACACACACACACCCGTTGCGAACCATAAGCTTGGCTGTATAATCTCTTACTCCACCCCCACCCCTCTCTGTCTGCCTGTGTGTCCGTCCGTCTGTCTGTCTGTCTGTCTGTCTGTCTGTCTGTCTGTCTGTCTGTCTGTCTCTCTCTCTCTGTCTCTCTGTCTGTTTGTCTGTCTCTCTCTCTCACTCCTTCCCTCTCTCTCTCTCTCTCTCTCTCTCTCCCACCCCTACTCCCACCCCCCCCCCCCACCCCCACCTATCGATTGGCTCACCCATGCGTTTTTGTTCCAGATCCAGCTGATAGCCTGTAAAAGCCGTTATCCCCTGCCCCAGTCCGCCATGTACTTCATTGTTTAGGAGCCTGTATGGACACAGCCCCCCCCCCCCCCCCCCCACACACACACACACACCACTGGGAGTTTCTCTGTTTGATCGGAGATAAACGTCATCGGCTGAATCAGGCTTTGGTCAGGTAGGTTGACGTGCAAAGATAGGTACACTAGGCACAACAAGGGAGGGAAGCGAGAAAATAGAGGACAAGAAAGAAAGAGAGAGCGAAGGAAAGAAAGAGAGAGGGAAAGAAGAGAGAGGGACGAAAGGAAGAAAGGAAGGAAGGAAGGAAAGCAAGGAAAGAAGGAAGAAAGAAAGAAAGAAAAGAAAGAAAGAAAGAACACGAAAGAAAGAATGAGAACGGGGAGAAAGATTGTGCGAAATAAGAGAGAGAGAGAGAGGAGAGAGAGAGCAGAGGAGAGGAGAGGGGGTGGGGGGGGGGCGGGGGAGAGAGGGGCGGAGGAAGAGACAAAATAAAGAAATAATGAAGGAAATACATTGACAGAGCGAAAAGAGAAGTAAGCACACAGAAAACAATCAAGGAAAAAAAAAGAAGAAAAAAAAACGAATAACTCCTCCCCCCCCCCCCCCCCCCCCCCCCCCCCCCCCCCCCCCCCCCCCCCCCAGAAATGAAACAGAAGAAAGGAAAACAAACACAGTAAAAGGAAGAAAAGCAAAAAAAAAAATTTAAAAAATGAAAGAAAAGAGGATGGATGGTAGACAGAAAGAAGAAAGAAAAAAAAAAAGGTAGACAGAAAGAAAGATAGATAGAAAGAAGTATAGACAGAAACACAAACAGAAAGAAAGAAAATTTTAAAAAAGAGGGAAAACAAAGTTTGAAAAAAAAGACCAGAAAAAAAAATAAGAAGTTCAAACACAAGGGTGGTAACAGTAAGAGTTAAAAACGAAACGAACAAACGATAGGGCAACCCCAACCATACAATCAAGGAAATAAGATCTACCGCTAACCTGTGAGATTATGCCTGCGCAGTTGTTTGTATATGTTTTTTTTTTTTTTTTTGGTTTGGCCATTAAGGTCGACTTCTCTCCCTTGTTGTCACAGAATCAACTCTTTCACTGCGGTGACAACTCACCTGTATCCTTTCCCTTCTGTGTGTGTGTGTGTGTGTGTGTGTGTGTGTTGTGTGTGTGTGTGTGTGTGTGTGTGTGTGTGTGTGGTCTGTGTGTGTGTCCTGTGTTGTGTACGTGTGTGTGTGTGTGTGTGTGTGTGTTTGTGTGTGTGTTGTGTGTGTGTGTGTGTGTTTTTGCCTTGCATATAGGAATGACATCCTCTTCCCTTATCCTCCTTCTCTTCCTTTATCCTCTTTCCTCTTCACATATCATAATTATGCTCTCCAGTCCCCTCCTCTCCCCCCCCCCCCCCCCCCCCCCCCCCCCCCCCCCTTTCTCTCCGTTCGAGAGCTGAAAGAAACCACCTCTTTGCCTCTCCCAATCTCCATCCTTTCGTTTCATGTCTGTCTTTTCTGTCCATTTATTTATGTCTGCCAATTCATTCGTCGATCTGTCTGTCTACCTATTTATCCGTCTGTCTGCTTCGTTTGTCTATCTGTCTGTCTACCTATTTATCTGACTGTCTGTCTCTTCCCCCCCCCCCCCCCAAAACAATTGAAAGGCCACTTGGAAATTCTCTCGCTATTTCACAACAGAACGGAAACAACCCAAAACACTGCTTTCGAACTTTACTTCAGCCATTAATCAAAACACCAATGACACAGATTAATGACAAAATTGATTTGAACAGCATGTTTTTGTCACTTTCAAGTCCACTACCCATCTTTTCAAAAGTCAGAACGCCAGAGATACACAAAATCACAGTCAGTAACGCGTGTGTCCGCCATTTGCACGGATGCACGCGATGCACCTGTGCCTCATGGATTGAGTCAGAGTCCTCAGAGTCATCTGGAGTATTGCCTGCCACTCCTGCTCAAGGAACTGGAACAGCTGGTTGAGGTCACCATGTGGATCACGTGTTGCTGTTGAAGAAAGTTGTTGACGACTCGAGCCCTGTGAGGTCTGGCGTTGACGTCTTGAAGTACCGCGCCTGGTCCAATAGCTTGCAGCGCTGGCAGCACAAGGGGCTGCAGGATGCCATCCCTGTAGCCCACACCGTTGAGGTT
>JADBJO010026898.1:0-2500 GCA_016801955.1 Conus betulinus | reverse complement strand
TGAAGATGAACGTCTCCTTGATTGCGGTCAGACGACACAGAGCCATTTCAAAAACAGCTGGTTACAAATACAAATTCCCGCTTTCTAAAGAATCACGTGCACTTAATTAGCTGTCGGCGGAAGCCCGCCCGCAGCAGCTGTTTTAGCGCTTACTTGTTGAGCAGTTCGTCTAGATAAAGACCTATGAAAAGGAGGGCATCTCTATCTCTCCTCTCTCTCTCTCTCTCTCTCTCCACACAAACCACACTGTGTGGTGTGGTGTTGTGGTTGTGTGTGTGTGTGTGGTTGTGGGAGAGAGAGACGAGAGAGAGAGGCGAGAGGAGAGGAGAGAGAGGTACGAGAGAGAGAGACGAGAGAAGCATTGGACAAGGTGACGAGTGGGGTTGGGTGTTTGGGGGGAGGGGTGGGGCGTTTTCGTTTTCCCCCTGGGTGGGGATTGTGAAGGTGGAAAGTGTGTTACGTTTCTTTTGATGTTAATTTTCCATTCTCTGAATTTTTCAAAAACTTTTTTGTGTGTTAATCAATTTGTGTTTGTTTGTTTGTTGTTTTTTTTTTTTTGGTCGTTTGTCATTTTTTCATTTAGCAAATTGTGTGTGTGTTTGTGGTGTGTGTGTGGTTGTGTGTGTGGTGTGTGTGTGTGTGTGTGTGCCCCCCTCTTTGGCCGAGAGGCTGGATGTAAAAAAAAACAATAACCATGAAATTGCCTTATCTATTCCCATCGATAATAAAGAATGGATGTCTTTTCTCACTTTTTTTTTTTTTTTTTTTTTTTTTGTTGTTTGGGGGGGGGGGATGGGAAAACTTACAATAATTTGGGGGGCGGGGGGGGGAATGAAAATACAGTACTTTCGTGTTCGTTTGAATATAACACGTGGTATCCCTTCCCCCCGTTTCCTCCTACCCACTCCCTCCCCCTTCCCTTTGTACCCTGTGTGTGGACAAAAGGCCCGATTTACATTAAAGCATTTGAGATGACGTTTTCTATCTCTCTATATCTCATCCGCTCTATCTATCTATCCTCCTATTCTCTATCTGTATGTGTTGTGGTACGTGGGGTGTGGGTGTGTGTGTGTGTGTGTGTGTTTGTGTAGTGTGGTGTTTTGGTGGTTGTGGGTTGGAGACAGAAGTGAGAGGTACATGAGAGGAGGAGAGAGAGACAGAGGAGAGAGAGAAGAGACCGAGAGAGAGAGGAGAGAGAGAGCGTCAGATTCCATGCGGTAGGTTACTCTCGTACTCCATTACTCATTCGCCACTCTATCCCCACCCCCCCCCCCCACCACGAAAAAAAAAAAACCAAACTACAACAAAAACCACCACCACAAACACCAACACACAACCAAAAACAGAAGGCAAAAACATCTAACCAGGAATAGAACAAAATTATTAACCACTCACAATTCCCCTCTAGTGCCACCCCCATCACACCCGCTAGCATTCGTCGATCTAGAATGATGCTCTCTCTATCTATCGCTCTATATCCGACGCTCTCGGCTCTATCTCTCCAAAATTGAAACAATTTGTACGAGACCAGTATCAGACGAACTTTCGGTGGCGAAGGGACGGAAAAATTGTTACGCATAATGTACGGGTTTAGGCGCACGCATAATTATCGTCGATATATGCACAGTTTGAACTTGTCAGATAGGGTATCTATTAAGGCTTGTGTGTGTTTTTGAAGGTTTCAATATATCAGGACAGACAGTTACGTAGTACCCGATAGGATATTACTAAGGCTTGTTTGTTGGGTGTTTGAAGTGTTTCAATTATCATCAGACATGGACAGTTTAAGTAGGTCAGCATAGGAAATATACTAAGGCTTAACTGGTTTGTGTGTGTTTTCAAGTGTTTCAACAAACTCTCCCCACCAGTGGACCCGTCCAATTTCTTCTGAACTAGGGTTTCAGCCCCCCTACCCCCGGAAGAACTAGAGATAAAAGAGTAGTTGGTTAGGGCGGTACAGGGTGGAAATCACGGGAGGGGAGACAACACAGTGAGTGGGCTCGGCGAGGGGAGGGGCACGTGAAGAATTCTCGAGGAAGGGAAGCAGGACTGGCTGGTTGACAGTTGCCGGCCGAAGTGGAAAAAAATGGAGTAGACAGTACAGATAGATAGTGTGTACCGGACTGAAGGAAGGGATTCGCGGAAGTCGGAGGGCATCGTCTTCGCGTCAGAGGGTTCGATTCGAGGGTTCATCGTACGTAAGTAGGGGTGACGTGTGACGTGATGTGATGTGATGTGATGTGATGTGATTGTGAGGTGATGTAAGGCGGTTTGTGATGGAGTAAGTGGTGGTGTGTGTGTGTGTGTGTGTGGGTGTGGGTGGGGTTGTGTGGTGTGTTGTGTGTACTGTAGTACTCTATATCTCGTCATCATATCTATCTATTATTATAGTCAGTATGCTGTCTGTCTGTCTCTCTGTCTTTGAACTCTGACTCTGTCCCCCTTAGTTTCTCTGTCCATCTCTGTCTTAACTGTAGTTATCTCTATATCTGATATATAC
>JADBJO010026897.1:15000-17500 GCA_016801955.1 Conus betulinus | reverse complement strand
ACCACACACACACACAGGATCTCCTCCCATCTATGCAGGAGGAAGGCGGCAGGCGTAGGGCTAATCTGCAGAGAGATGCGAGGTGAGTAAAATAAAGCACATGTGCGCTGTTTCAAAGGGGCAGGCACGCCCGTCATACCCGTGACACTCATGTACCCCGGTGGCCTCGTGTGCAGCCAAAGGAACCAAACAGCCCTTCCCTCCGTGATCTGCTTCCAAGTGGCTTCCTAACATCATAATGCAAGCTCTGTAAGCGTGGCTGATCTCACCCAAGGGATTTTATGGGCTTAATTTTAAGGACGTCCAATGGGCCAGACACTTTCTGACAGAAGTTTTGTTCAGTCCCAACTCCCTATCCTTTTAGTTTCGCTTTGATTGTCGTTTTAGTTCTGAGCTCGATCGAAGATTTTGATGAAGGTTTGATTCGTGAAGGTTTATTTTTTATGTGATTGGTGATTGTGAAGAGTATTGCAACACCAGTTAGTCCAATACTATACAAACACCTTGCAAGATGCAAGGAACGCGGTTTTGTTTTTTGTTTGAGCATGTTGTACCAACCAACACGCATTACGGTGCGCCATGGGAAGTCACCCCCCAAAACCCCACCCATCCATTTTTCAATCACACATACACTCCAACACCCGTACCCTTAAGGGTTTTGTACTGTCTCTCCTCTTCGGCTCTCTCATTCTCTCTCTCTCTCTCTCTCTCTGTCTCCCTCTCTCTCACACAGGACCCACAACACCACAAACCCACACACACACACACACAGAACACACACACACACCCACACACACACAACACACACAAACACACACACACACACACAGGCATTTTGCGCGGCTTTCGTGTATGCGCACCACGCAACGCACGCACACCACTTTTGTAAAACAGTAACTTCCCTCTATCTCAGGCACGGTACAACCTTCAACTGGTTGTTTTTTATTATGTCTTTTAAATAAACATTATTATCTTAGATGTCACCCAAGACTGGTTTGAAATCGTCCACCAAACTCAGGCGCCGCGCACACTCAGGCTAAGTAAGTCGAATGGACGTCAAATGTTCCACTGGATCCGAGGTCATAACTCTCAACAAGGTCGGGGGGGAAAGGGGGAAATGTAAAGCATTTTATGGGGATTCGATGGTTCTTTCCCATTTCTGGTATCTCGTATTAAGGTATCTTTTCATGCTTCTGTAGGTTGAAAAGGCATATCCATCCGGAAAGCAGTGCTAACATGCATAAGACCAAAAAAATATAGTTGCTATCAGTAAGGAAAATTTCATGAGATTGAAGGAGGGATTCGGGTTGTTGCATCTTTTTTTAAAAAAAAAAAAACAAAAAAAAAAAACTATTGAAAAAAAAACAGATTTAAGACTGGCAGAAACTAACTAACGGAAAGCTTCTGCCTAGGTCAATGTGGGCTTCTCAGTAACCATGGTTGTTTTTTGTGGTGATCTATTGCTGTTGTATGCGTCAATCTCTCTATCTCTCTCTCCTCTCTCTCTCTCTCTCTCCTCGTCTCTCGATCTCTCTCACATAAAACTACGTGGATCTGGTGGTTGAGGGAAATTCACAGGTGCCACGGAACCCCAGGCGCGCTACAATGATTTTGGATAATCATGTTTTGGTGCATAACATTTGTATCAACTAGTACATTGGCTTCGTTAAATAGTAAGGGCAAGATATGAAAAACGTGGCTATGCCAATTACTTTACGCGTCCGTTATTAAGCTAAAGAGATCAGTGGCCGCATTGTCATTGTCCTCTCTCTCTCTCTCTCTCTCTCTCTCTGTCCTCTCCTCTCTCTCTCTTTTCTCTCTCTCTCTCTTTTCCTCTCTCTCTCTATCTCTCTCTATTGGTCCTTTTCTTCCCCATGTTATATGGCATGCTCTCTTGGCTACAAATGCGACGACGCCAATAGAAAACAAAAAATAGCTAAAAGAAGCAGTGTCCTGTTCAGTAGGGAAGAAGAAGTAATAGGGGTGTTAGTCGTCTATCTCTCTCTCTCTCTTTAGGGCTCTCTCTCTAGGGGAGCTCCTCTCTCTCTATCGGTCCTTTTCTTCCCCAGGTACTATTTCTGGCAGGAGTCTCGTGAAGAAAGAACCAAAAAATAAACGTGGAAGGTGAAATAAGGGGTTTTTCGGAGGATCGTTACTTAGCTCCTATGTAGACCAAGAGTTCGGATTGAAAAAGCGTTTTGTGGATTGGTTTTTTTTCAAGCCACCAACATTTCCCCATGAGACGAATAGTTTTTGATATATATAACACCAAGTCCTGAGAATGTTGGTGTACTGACCTTACCCCTTTCTGGTAGCCCACCCACTTATGCTGCCGGGGGTACCATACGGCTAGATCTTGTCATTCATTTGATGCCTCAACCTCCATGATGAGTGTTGTTTTTTTTTCACTGGAGGATGGGAACTGACGGGTTGGGAGCAAGGGGGCTTGGTGAACCATAGTGGAAGGGGCATAACATAGTGGAACATAAGCAGGGGTGGA
>JADBJO010026896.1:20000-21989 GCA_016801955.1 Conus betulinus | reverse complement strand
CAAACACACAGGCAAACTCACACACACAAGGCACACAAACACACACACACACACACACACACACACAACACACACAACACGCAACGCCCGCACGCACGGAGCAGCACGCGCACACACAACACACGCACGCACACACCCCCCCATCCAACACCACCCCACCCCCTCAAACACACCACACACACTACATTCGCATTCACAAACACGCACACATTCGCATTCACAAACACGCAGAGAACAGAGAGAGATAGCGATGAGAGAGAGAGACTGAGAGAGAGGAGCGAGAGAGAGAGACACGAGAGAGAGAGAGAGACCGAGACAGACAGACAGACAGACAGAGAGGAGACCAGACAGACAGACAGTCAGAACAAACAGACAGACAGACAGAGAAAGATAGAGACAGAGAGAGAGAGGAGAGAGAGAGAGAGAGAGAGAGAGAGAGGAGAGAGAGAGAGAGGAGAGCAATCAGTCACAGAACTCTAGAGCATCATCGTGGCCCTGCTGCGGACGTGGGCTTGGCTCCATAACTAATCGTCCGACTGACGACAGAAAATCACGCTGGCACTGGGGGGGGGGGTCACACCGGTGACGATAGCAAGGCGGGCATCGTTAAAAGTCCAGTCAATACCCGAACACAGCCACAGGGTCTCTTGGGTCCGTTTTACACGTCGACTCTCTGCGGGTCCACACAGCTCATCGACGAGTGAATGAATGACTCAATGACGAATGAACAAACACTTCCAAGTCATCTAGATACAACAGTATGCAAAGGTTTTATATGATAACCCGTTTGGTGTTTTAACTGAAAAATGTTTTTAGGTCGTATATCCAATGGCAATAGTTATTTTCAGCTTGCCTCGACAAACTTTTGCAGCTAAATGAAGAAGGAAACAACCCCTGTAATCTGATGTTCCAGCTGAATTCACTTGGTTTCGAAGAAAAACATGATATGGATTCTGTGCATGAAAACTGTCACGATGGGCAGGTATGATAAATTCAGAGACATTACAGTCATTGCTTCAAAGAAATCTTTCCTCGGCACAGTTTGATATCGTGACAGTTCTCTCAATCTGGCAGCTGTTTTTAAGTCAGAAAAAAAAAATGGAAGTGATAAAAAAAGCAAACAATAAGAGGTCGCCGTGGAACTTAACAAACACATAGATTAGTGCGTGTGTGTGTGTGTGTGTGTGTGTGTGTTGTGTGTGTGTTGTGTGTGTGTGTGTGTGTGTGTGTGTGTGTGTGTGGTGTGTGTGTGTGTGTGCATTGTTTTCTTATGATGAATATTTTTTTCTTATGATGAATTCAATAGGTCATGATTGTCAACATACTTACATACTTACAGTTCACAAAAAGGATTTGCATCAGTGACTGAGTTGCTCTGTTCTAAATGCCAAGATTTCATTGAATTTCTGCCCTAGACGAGGCAGGGGTCACATGTGTATTTGTTTGCCTGCCTGAAAAGGAGAACTCTGAGCCAGTTTCAATACGAATGTGAAAGAAAGACAGAATTTTGTATGAAAAAGAATCCCTTTAGACTTTGGTGCTGATCTGTCGAGCAAACCTGATTTCCACAAAACGTGGTCAGTCTGGTGAAAGGTGACCCAAGGATAAAGCCACTTACATTATTTTGGTGGACATCCGTGGTGTTTAATCTAAATTAACAGGCAGGTCAACAACCCCTTAGACGCTTGCAAAGGACTGGCCTTTTCCCAGTATCAATGGAGTTCTGAAAGCAGCATATGGCTGAACTGTGTATCATTCCTTGTTTTACTCCTATTTTGACTGCAGCTCTAAATTTCTGTAGACCTGAGAGAGAGAGAGAGAGAGAGAGAGAGAGGAGAGAGAGAGAGAGAGAGAGAGAGAGAGAGAGAGAGAGAGGAGAGAGAGAGAGAGAATACGAAAACCAACCCACGAATATTTTTATTTGAGGGTAAAATGGATAAGCAGCTAATAACTTTATTTTTTTACTCCATGCCTTCAAAAGCAACAAAC
>JADBJO010026896.1:10000-15000 GCA_016801955.1 Conus betulinus | reverse complement strand
TTTTGATCGAATATTACCGTAAGTAACATTCGTCATGTGTGCATCAATATTTGCTATCATCACATCATCATCATCTCTCTCTCTCTCTCTCTCCTCTCTCTCTCTCTCTCTCTCTCTCTCTCTCTCTCTCTCTCTCCGCTGTGTGTGTGTGTGTGTGTGTGTGTGTGTGTGTGCATTTTCCGTTTTTGACAAATTTCGTTTGATTCGACAAAACAGAAACAGGTGAAAATATAGAAAGATGGATGAAACATAAAAAACAACCCTTTAGGGAAAAATTCAGAATGTTAACGTCGATTCCAATGGAGGTGCGTTTAAAACTAAAGCTGCATTTAAAATTCCAAGATCTTTTTTTCAATTTGTCGTGCAGTGCATACCAGGCTTTAAGACTGCTGATTTTCAGAGATACTCAGTGATTCGTGTCTACTGAATATTATTGATGTTTAACATATTTTTTTTTTTCCCGAAAAATTCTGATTTAGCTATATTATTAGTTCACAAGAGGAGACTGACTCCTGCGTGAGCCGATATTATGATCAACACCCAAACAGTCAATTCCCATTTGCCTTCGCATGGTATGGCTGTGGTCCTGAATAAGCAGAGGCTTTAAGTCGCCTTATCTGACGTCAAAGCATGGCGTCCAAGTGCACAGTTCCAAAGCATGCTCTCTGATGAGCTCGTTTTCCTATCTTTAAAGTGCTTCCTTCCGTAGCAACTTACAGAGCTTTTAGTGTGTGATGAAAGATAACATGGGCGTTAGGACAAAAATGAGAAAGTTTTTTTTTTTTTCCTTTTATGAAGCCTTTGAGCTAGCTATGCAGTGGCTCGTTTGGTTTTCAGCTAGGGAAACACACACACACACACACACACACACACACACACACACCACACACACACACACACACACACACACACACACACACACACGCACGCACACACACACACACACACATGCACACACACACACACACACACACACACACACACACACACACACACACACACCCACCAACCAACTAACCAACCAACCAAACAAGCAAGCACACACACACACACACACACACACACACACACACACACACACCACACACACAACACAATCAATCAATCAATCAATCAATAGTCTTTCCATCCCGGGCCATGGCACAACAGGTCTGTGTGACGGCTAGGCAGGCAGTGCCTCCAAATACTCCAGACTAAGATGAGATATGGGACTGGAACCTACAGATCCCCAGCCTGCAAACCCTACAACACTAACCACTGTGCCACGGTGAGCAAATTAGCCTTTCAAAGAGAGTGACGTATTTCCAGGCCACTTTGGTGAAGTTGCTGAATTCTGTCTCCCCGAGCGCACGAAGTCTTTACATTATTATAAATCACGTGGGGGAGTGCGGCTGCTCTCCTGTCAACACATTGTTGTTTCAGTGACATTATAATCACTTGGGGCAGTATGGCTGCTCTCTTGTCAACACAATGTTGTTCAATGACATCATAATCACTTGGGGCAGTATGGCTGCTCTCCTGTCAACAGAATGTTGTTCAATGACATTATAATCACTTGGGGCAGTATGGCTGCTCTCCTGTCAACAGAATGTTGCTCAATGACATTATAATCACTTGGGGCAGTGCGGCTGCTCTCCTGTCAACACAATGTTGTTCAGTGACATTATAATCACTTGGGGCAGTATGGCTGCTCTCCTGTCAACAGAATGTTGTTCAATGACATTATAATCACTTGGGGGAGCACGGCTGCTCTCCTGTCAACACAATGTTGTTCAATGACATTATAATCACTTGGGGAGCACGGCTGCTCTCCTGTCAACACAATGTTGTTCAATGACATTATAATCACTTGGGGGAGCACGGCTGCTCTCCTGTCAACACAATGTTATTCAATGACATTACAATCACTTGGGCAGTACGGCTGCTTTACTGTCAATAGAATGTTGTTCAACATTATAATCACTTGGGACAGTACGGCTGCTCTCCTGTCAATAGAATGTTGTTCAATGACATTACAATCACCTGGGGCAGTACGGCTGCTCTACTGTCAATAGAATGTTGTTCAACGACATTATAATCCCTTGGGGCAATACGGCTGCTCTTTCTGTCAATAGAATGTTGTTCAATGACATTATAATCCCTTGGGGGAGTGCGGCTGCTCTCCTGTCCACAGAATGTTGTTCAATGACATTATAATCACCTGGGGCAGTACGGATGCTCTACTGTCAATAGAATGTTGTTCAACGACATTATAATCACTTGGGGCAGTGCGGCTGCTCTCTTGTCCAAAGAGTGTTGTTCAGTGACATTATACTTGCAGGAGAATTTGTCCAGTTTCCATTACGCTGTTTACTGATGAGCGCCTCTCCCATGCATGGGCTTTAGGGTCTCTCTAACTAACAATAGCTGTTGATGTGACCGACACAGGGGCTAATGGATTGCTGATAATCAATGCACTGTGTCAGGAGGGGTACTTGGGTATGTTGTCCCACAGACATAAGAATGTGGGTTAGGGAGGAGCTGGGCGAGGAGGGAGGTGGGTGGGTGGGAGGATACGTGATTTGGATTTTCAACGTTGAAAGTTTCCTTACCCATTCTGAAGGCATTCACCTCTTCCTGTCGATCAGATTGGCTGTCTGTCTGCCTCCTGTTCAAAGATTGGCTGTCGTTTCGCCACACTTCACTGATAGTGTCAACTTGAAAATGTAGACACGCGCACACACACGCGCACAGACACACACACACACACACACACACACACACACACACACACACACACACACACACGATGGTGTTCGCGCAGGCAAATGTTGCATGTAGTCAGTGGGGCAACCCTCACCGGACACCAAACTGATACTCACGAGTCACTGACATAGCACTCAAGTCAACTGAGGATTTTTGTTTTCGTGAGACGCCGTAACGGAAATTGTTTGTGACCTTTGCTAGCACACGGGACTCCAACAGAGACGAACAGTGAGACAGCATTTACTCCATACGCACACGCAATCCCTCCAATCAACCAAAAGGCGCACTACCGAATGTATTTTTTCTTTTCCCCCCCTCTCCTTCGGGGAAAGCACTTACTATATGAATCGAACAATTAATAAACAGATTCTATACATGTATCTCTCTTTCTCTTCACACTGAGAGATAAATCAGGTTACGAACTGAAATCAATAAATTCTTACAAGATTCTTCCTTCTTGCTGAAGAAAAGAATATTCATACAACCTCCTAGACTATAAAGTCATGGCCTTCACATAACATTGGCCCAAGATCCAGACCAGGAAAATAAATAATTCCTCCAATCATGATTCCATACCTGCATCAGAGATAAGACTCGCCCCATACTGTCATAATGCCCTGTCCGCATCAGAAAACGTGTCGCCCTCTTGAATTCTCCTGTCACTGGGGAAATGATGAGATCCGACTCCTCTACCTGGAGTCTTTAATTGCTGGGGCTGAACTACCGTGTGTTCCCCCACACCATGGCCATCGTTAACCACCCGTCTCAGAGGAGGAATAGCTGACGGGGTGAAGGGTGAAGGGTGAAGGGTGAAGGGCTGAAACACGAATAAGGTTCGTGTAAGTAACCTGCTTCCCAATTCAACATATGAAATTCTTTCTTTCTCTTTTCTTTAGGTTTTCCCCTGTAGCTTTCCCCAACGATCTATAGTTCACCTGGTAATGACTGGTCAGCGGTGAGGACCCCTTGACCAACGTCCTGACAGGTTCGAGTCTCTAGGCATCTGCTGGGCTAAAACTGATTCTTTCCTCCCTCCCTCCTCCTAGTAGTGCATACTCAGTGTTCAAAACACATGACCAGCACCTTGCCAGCCCTTATTAAACTATCTCTCAGTGGTCACTTTCGTCCAATGACCACCCTTGTTTATTCTCTCTCTCTCTTCTCTCTCTCTCTCTCTTCTCTCTCTCTTTCTCTCTGTCTCTCTCTTTCTCCTCTCTGTCCCTCTCTCTCTTTTTTTCTCTGGTCTTTCTCTCTCTCTCTCTCTGTCTCTCTCTCTCTCTCTCTCCCCTCTCTGTGCCCGTCTGCCTCTCTGCCTATCTGACTGCCTGCATGCATGTCTGTCTGTGTGTCCCTGTCCTCCAAGTCTCTGCCTTCCTGCCTGCCGGCCTGTCTGCCCATCTGTCTCTGTGTCAGACTGTCTGTCTGTTTCTTGAACACACACACACACACACACACACACACACACACACACACACACAACACACACACACACACACACACACACACACACGCGCGCGCGCGCGCGCGCGCGCACACACACCACACACGCACACACAACACACACACACACACACACACACACCACACACACACACACACACACCACACACACACACACACAGTACCGTGCGCTCGCGCGCGTATACATCTATCTATCTATCTATCTATCTATCTATCTATCTATCTATCTATCATCTATGTAAATGGACGAGGGACGAGGGAGACGTATTCTTCTATACAAAGCAGGCGCCTTTTGCTATCCCCTGGAAAGTACCCCCACCCCACCCTCTTATTCTCCAATCCCCCGCTCCCCCAACCCAACCGACTCCACAATCTGTCGTCTTAACTCACCGAAATATCTTTACCGCGAATAAACCGACATTCGTCTGTTCGGGATTCCCATGTTATACTACCTATGCACAACAACAATTAGTTGAGTATCGACGCATGATTACATTGGGCACATCGAAACCCGAACGCGCACAGCACACACATGCTAGTTCCCATGCCAATGCAGTTGAGATCTATCAAATGTCCAGCTGCGTACAAATCCGGTTTTCTATCCCCCCCCCAACCCCCCTTCCCGTCTTCTTCACCTCTCCTTAGCACTTCATTTCCCCCTCTCATTCGACGCTACCCTCTGTTCTGCAAACCAAATTGATCAGGTTAGGTCTTGTGGAGAAAGAAGATATTTACAGGTTCTGTGCCTTCCAGGTGGTGTAGAATAACCAACAGGGAAAAAAAAAAAAAAAAAA
>JADBJO010026896.1:2500-5000 GCA_016801955.1 Conus betulinus | reverse complement strand
TTAACGGTTTTTAGATGTCGGATATCAAACTCGCTCTCGTAAACTTAAATATTCACGTTCAGCGTTGAAAGTAACATGCAATCAGCAAGTTTTGTTAAGATTGATGCATATTTGAAAAATAACGGTTTTTAACGGGAGTTTTACTGTCGAAGTGTTTTTGTAACATAGATACTCTTAATCAGCATATCAAATTACATACATCCACCAATTTTGGTTGAGATAGCTTCAAAATGAAAAATAACGGTTTTTAACGGTTTTTAACTGTCGAAGTGTTTTTGCAACATACATTTTTTAAAATTAGCATATCAAACTGCATAAGCAACCAAAATTGGTTTCTGTTACTTTGTTAATCTTTGAGCTATTAAATATTCAAATATCGCCTTTTAGAGCGTACCTAAATTTGCATAAATTTAAATAACTGCCAAACCCTTTAAGATATTAATACCAAACTCCTTTCTGCACTGGGCCATAGCTACAGAAACATTTTCCGTAGATTAGTTTTGTGACGTCATTTTCCAGTTTTTGCTATTCCGTGAAACAACTGAAATTGACCAGTGACACTGTCAGGCACTTCCGGTTTGCACTTTCGGTACGTTATTATAACGTATATGTTGCAAATATAGTGTTATGTAAGTGTTCTGAATATCATTACGATCTGTCCAACCGTTTCGGAGTTATTCAAGTTTCACATTTGGCCGTTTCGGTCGTTTTTTTGGGCCATATCTCGGCCAAAAAACTGTCAATTCATTTAAAAAAAATTGCCATTTGCACATGTCCACAATGCCCTGCAACTTTCCTGAAAATTTCAACACGATTGGATGAAAAAAGGGTAAGAAAAAGAAAAAGAAGAGAAAGAAAAAAAAATTTTACAATAACAATAGTATTCCCCCCGAGAGAGGGGAAGAAGAAGAAGAAGAGGAGAAGAAGAAGAAGAAGAGTTAAATGATGATAATAACAACATTCATCGCCAGTCACACTACAGCCGGGTCAGTCAAAGTATCTGCCCACCCCGGGCACACTCTCAGGCGCTCACACTTTTCCACAGTCAGTCCACACCAGATTCACTCTGTATTCTTTCCTTTGGCACACGTCATTCTATAGTAACCCCAATGTTTCATTCAATAAGTCACTCGAAGAACAATGCACGCATTCCAACTACTAGGTTGTTACGATATCAAGTAATTAGGTACATTCCCAGTAGCGGTTCTTTTGTCTTGTCAAATTGTAAACTTAGCCGCAGATACATCAATAATTTTTTTCTATGACTAAGATATTAGTTCCAATAAATAATTGATGAGTAAACTCCCAGTCTGCTTCGTTTCCAAAGAGCCGGCATGCATGGAATACGAAGCACTTGTACGTAAGGCTCGGTTCCAACCCGGTGTAACAGCCCGTTCTTACACCCCTCTGGAACTTACCCCGGGCCAAGTCTGGGCTAGCCTGCTTTTACCCCCAGGGTCATTCTAGGACTAGTTAGAACTTACCCCCCCCCCCCCCCCCCCACTCCGCCTGGTTGACATGCAGCCGTCTTTCTTTCCAACGCATGCACTGGCGTACTCACACACCTGAATATTGACCCACGCGTGCAAGTTAGCGCGAGAAATGTTAATACGTATGTGTTAGTGAAGCTGTGTGTGTGTGTGTGTGTGTGTGTGTGTGTGTGTGTGTGTGTGTGTGTGTGTGTGGTGGTGTGTGGGGGGATGGTGGGTGGGGGAAGTAGGAGGTCCATTTATGGAGAAGTGTCTAGAAGTACACTTTGTCTAAACCCACTGACTGCATACAGGATGAAAATGGGAGAAGGGTGTAAAATATGCAGAGTAAGCCAAATTTTCTTTTAAAGAGGGGTGTGGCGTGTTGGGAAAAGGCAGAGGAAAACCCTGAATAACCCTCACTTTTTTGAAGGGTGGGTGTGGTGTGGGAAAAGAGTCCAAATAGTCCTAGATTGACCCTTTGGGGATAAGGGGGGGGGGGGGGGGGGGGGGGGGGGGGGGGGGGGGTCCAGGCTAAATCCAGCTAGCCCAAACTTACCCTCGGGAGGGAGGGGGGGGGGTAAGTTCCAACTGGGATGGGCGGTGGGGTAAGCTTTAACTTGTCCTAGAATGACTTCCGGGGTAAAAGCAGGCTAGCCCAGACTTACCCCGGGGGCAAGTTCCAGAGGCGGGGGGGGGGGGGGGGGGGGGGGGGGGGGGGGGGGGGGGGGGGGGGAACGGGCTGTTACACCGGCATATTCATTACTGCGACCGAGTACGAGAACTGGCCTGATGTGCTCACCGGGCCAGGACCCAACGAGACATTCAGCATCAGCTGGGTCAGACCTGTAGAGCTCCATGCCCTGGCCAATACCCAACAGCAGAGCACAGAGCATTACCTCAGTCATCATAGCCTATGGGTCGATCGGCGTCATCTCCCTGTTCACCTCGTCCCGATTCGCCGATTTCCGATTCGTCTAGACGGACAGACGGAGACGAGATCAGACAGACAGAGCAAGACAGACCAGAGG
>JADBJO010026895.1:17500-21989 GCA_016801955.1 Conus betulinus | reverse complement strand
CAGGCTCTCTCTCTCTCTCTCTCACACACACCCCCACCCCCAACCCCCCCTCCCCCCACTTGCGCTTACTCGACGAGTAGAAGCAGGTCAGCACCCTGAGTTACAGCGTAAATGGCAGCGGGAAGTGAACCTCATCGACCGTCGCAGGGCAACCAGCCACGAGGAGGAAACAAGAGGCTCAGGCTTTCTCGGCGTGGAGAGCGAATCAGAGTACTGAGTGGAGAGCGAAGGGGTCGAATATAAGTTAATTCAACTTCGATGTCCCCCAAGTTCAACACTTAAACAAGTTTACATTTTCCCACCGGCTTATGGCATAATCTATCTGCTCTCGCTCGTTTCTCAATTTGTTTCCTTCTGGGGGCCCCCAAATAGCAGTGTTGAGCGGGACTGTGCTCTGGGGTTGAGGTTCCCCCTTTCGGTTCCGGGGGCTTTTTCCTCAGGAGTTAACCTGGTTTGCGCACACTTCCCCACTCCAACGCTCTGTGCATGCGTGAAGTACTTACAGCGACGGCAAAAGGCGGGGGGGGGTTCGGTGTCCGCACGCGCGATTGAACGTCGGGACGAAGAAGATAACACTTAGTAAAACCGAGGAGTCCGCGGGCGGGACGAGAGAAGGAACCAGGAATCCAAAGAAATCAGACAGCGGAGGGACACAACTTGACCGAGCACGCGAATGGCCAGTGGTCTGGATGACACGATACATAGGCATGACCCTTCCCGAAGACAGGGAGTATGGCTGTATGGTCCTTCCTGATTCCGATTATGCTATCATACACAGATTTGCACCCGCGCGCCAGCATAGTGAGCACTTGATTCATCAACACCTGATACCTCCACCAACCCGCCGCACCTGTAAATTTCCATTCACTTCGGAGCTTTTTGAAAACCAGCAGGTTCTCCACTGTCCCCTGTTAAGCGGTTAGAAACACCCTACAGACTGACACATGTCAACAGGTAATACCACAAAAGCTGCGTTTTTTCTCCTACAGAATGATGGCAGTAAAACGGCATATACAGTGATTTTTTTTTTATTATAATGGAAGACCTTTGAAAATAATTTAACGGTAAGGCCCCAACAGCGCGCGAGCGCGAGACGAGCGCTGAGGCGAGCGCGGGCAAAGCGGGCGCGAGCGGGAGCGGCGGCCCCACGCCCCGACACCACGCTGGTGCCACCCACGCCCGCCCGCCCTATGGGCATCCCTACCCCGCCCCCGCGCCCCAACATGGTCTGCCGTGCATTCCAATATAGACCCGTGATATAGACGAGAGAGAGAAAGAGAACAACTGCAAACACAAACCCGAAAGATCTGCAAAGAGATGGCAAACACAGATGACATACGATATAGGGCCTCAATTAACACAGTAAAAAAAAAAAAAAACAAGAGAACAAAATTCGGTCTGCCATGCACTTCCACCCACAAGAGAGAGAAAGAGAGAGAGTACAGAAGGACAGAGAGAGGGAATAATCCTCAAACACAACCGAGAGAACGCATCAACAAGACCGACGAGCACCACACCACAGACATACAGACATCTGGGCATCAATTCGATGAGCGGAAGACAGAAGAAACCTGGTTCTGCACATTGTTAGTTCTTGATTGTCTTTACAGCATTTTTCTGCGTCCTCCGTTCAAGCACTGATGAATTTTGCATTCGACGACCAACAACAACAACAAAATTCATGGTTTTGCAAACAACGTGATACTTCGAACACTGCAAAGGGACGTGAAACATCTCACCCACAAAGTCATCAAAATATGGCAATGCCTCCTCCACGAAACATGGAATAGGGAACTTGTTTCTAACGAGAAAATAAATCAAACAAAAATAAATTAATAAATAAGATGAAACCAAAATAACAAATGAAATTAAAAAAAACAAACAACAATTCAAATGAACACACAAATCATTTCAAGAAAGCCACAAACACAACCTGAAGGACCTTTCTCTTTCTGCCACTTTTTTTTTTTTTTTTAATACGATTTCTGGTCCAAAATCCTAGCCTTACTTATACGAATATAGATCCCCCCACACTGTGTGGACATTTGAGGCAGTCAAAGTGCTCCAGTGGGTTCAGTCAGCTGCTACCCTCAGCGGGTCACTCTGTGGCTTTGTTCATCACCTGAAGGTCCCTGTCCATCATCTGGACACTTTCTCTTTGGGTGTGTCCTTTTTCGCTTCTGTCCTTGAGTGTGTTCCACTGAGGACTTGTTCAATGGGTGTTTGTCTGTGTGTGTGTGTGTGTGTGTGTGTGTGTGTGTGTGTGTGTGTGTGTGTGTGTGTGTGTGTGTGTGTGTTTGTATTGTGTTTGTGTGTGTGTGTGTGTGTGTGTGTGTGTGTGTGTTCTTCCTACATGTCCCAGCCAGCTCAGACAATGCTTACAGATGACTGAGGGATGCTGGCTGTGGTTTGGTTGAAGTCAGACTTCTTCGTTTGTAACAAAGTCACTCCATCTGTTGGTGAGGATCTTCTGTAAAGCATCCGCCGTAAAGGCATCAAGCTTCTTCTCTTGGCTGGTTTTCATGTGTTGAATTCCACAGCCAAACAAGAGAGTGGAGAATACATTAATGCGGTAGGAAAGCAACTTTGCCCTGAGTGAGAACCTCTTACTTCTCCACATTCTACCAAGCTGGTTGACCATGGCTGAAATTTTTCCCACTCTGCAGTGTAGTTCTTTGTTCATCTCCCTGTTTTGCCCATAATGGGGCTCCAAGCCACGTAAAACTGCCCACTACATCCATTTCCACTCTGGTCAACGTACAAACCTGGTGGTGGTGTGTATCTCCTGGCCACTATGTTCCCAGTCTTTTTGGCACTGAAGTTGAGGCCACAAATCCTATCCTAGCTCTTGTCCATAATTGAGGGATTCATATCACCAAAAAGGCAGCTTCCTGCTGCTATTTGTGTGTGTGTGTGGTGTGTGTGTGTGTGTGTGTGTGTGTGTTTGTGTGTGTGTGTGTGTGTGTGTGTAGACAGACTGTGCACTCAACTGGTGTACCTAATTTCCCCACTTCAAACTGTCTTAAAAAACGTCAGCAACACTGTAAAATCTGAAGAAGACCTGCACAACTTTTCAAGCAGACAGATGCAAAACGAAACGAAAATAAAAAAAACAAGAAAGAAAGAAAAGAAAACTAGAGAACAACCTAATTACCTATTCCACTGTTCACAGAAAGGATGCAATCAAAGAATGAACATAACAAACAAACACACAAACATACCACCGTTTTTCCTCCCTCTAACCCCATCCTTACCACTCAGCCTTCTCCCTTCACAAACCCCTATCCCTTACAACCCCCCCCCCCCCCCCCCCCCCCCCCCCCCCCCCCCCCGCCGTCCTGGCCACTGCTGCACAGCCTGACCTCGGTGGTAGTGGTGCGAGTCTTTGTCCTGCAGCATCTTGATGGTCTGCTGGTAGTTTGGTGTTCTCCGCCTCCTTCACCGGCATCTCCTTGCTCAGGTCGCTCAGCTGGGTCTGCAGGGAGCTCACCTTCCTGTCCCGCGTGCTGAATCTGCACAGTCGCCCGCACCGACAGGGGCCTGAGTTGTTTTCGCCAAATCCAGGTAAGATTGTTCATACAGAATTTACAGCACTTGCTACACCCTCTCCCTTCTGGGTTTGATCTGGAGTTCGGATCTTGCACAGGATCTTCTTAAGATGGGGGGATTTTTTTTGGCCAGTATATTCATTCTGTCTGCATGCGCCTCATGAAAATATGGAAAAGACAGGTTGGGGGGAGGGTTGGAACTGGAAGGGGATGGTCGCTGCATGCGGGCTAGGAGGATAGAGGCACTGACATGAGGGATTGATTCAGGACACACACAGCACAACACACAACAACCACACCACACAACAAACAGCACAGAGAGAGAAGAGAGACGACGAGAGAGAGAGGAGATGAATCCCCCGGATCTGACTGCATTTCTGAATGTTCCGATTGAAGAAAAATAACAACTACAGAAGGAAAGATTCTGTTTCCAGAACCTAAGATCTGAGTGTTTCATGATGGCCACATAAATGATACATTTAAGATGCAAGCATAAAGAGACCTTATAGTTTGGTGGTGAGAGGTACCTCTGCATGAGTGAGGCAGCCGCAGTAGTGTTATCAAGATAGATTGTAAGCCTGAAAGCACCCAGATCACTACATGTCTTCTCATTCCTGCTGTCACACGTATGGCAGTGGACCCACACTTAACACAATCAGCAGCTGTGCCTGTTCCCACCACTGGACAACGACACGACAATGCACTGGTCTGGACAGGAGTTGGTATGGACACGATACCACTCAAACCCAAGCAAGGTGTATGCCGGTGGCACACCAGGACCAACGAACCACAACAAAAACCCCCCCTCTGACAGGACGCAGAAGAATTATACACCACAAGCAGTTGTGACACAGTCACTAGTGAGGTATTGTACGGACCACAGAGACCATCTGATCAGGTATTGCCAGGCACTATGAACACAGCAGTATGTGACAGCTGAT
>JADBJO010026895.1:5000-12500 GCA_016801955.1 Conus betulinus | reverse complement strand
TAAATGTCAGTGAACCGCCCAGAGAAACGTGGACAAACAAGTCACAAGACAAACCACAACGCGTTTCGACACTCTTAGGTCTTCTTCAGGTTGCAACAAACATGAAACAAATAATGAAAATGCACTTAGCTTTGATCGCTTCTGTGTTCAGCGCAAGAAAGAAGGTGTTGAATTGTGTGTGTGTGTGTGTGTGTGTGTGTGTGGTGTGTGTGTGTGTGTGTGTGCCTGCAGTCGTTTCAACGCCTTCTTTCTTGCGCTGAAACACAGAAGCGATCAAGCTAAGTGCATTTTCATTATTTGTTTCATGTTTGTTGCACCTGAAGAAGACCTAAGAGGTCGAAACGCGTTGTGGTTTGTCTTGTGACTTGTTTGTCCACGTTTCTCTGGGCGGTTTCGCTGACATTTATTTAAGATTTGCTTAGATTTCCGCCTGCAGTCGTTTCACTTTGCAACTAGATCTATGCAAAGTAACAGTTTGCGCTTGAAACCTTCAGGTTTCATACCTTTATATCAATCTTTCAATGAATGAACAGAAACTGTAAGTGTGTGTGTGTGTGTGTGTGTTGTGTGTGTGTGTGTGTTGCGCGCGCGTGTGTGTGTGTGTGTGTGTGTGGTGTGTGTGTGTGTGTGTGTGAGAGAAAGTGCATGCGTGCGTGTGGGCATGCGTTGCAGTGCGTGCATGCGTGTGTGTGTGTGTGTGTTTAATGTACTAACATTGTATTGTCTTAGCTGCACTATAAATAAACCCCAAGTCCCAATGGAAAGGAATGAAAACGATGTCAAAGGCAGGACAGCCACACCTACACGTTTATTCCTTTCCCAGACAGACACTGGATTTACCCCCACACCCTGTGTGTATTTGCTTCTTCCATCAAGGCAAACTCTGAGATCACACACAATTTGAACAAGGCTTTAACTTTGAACTTGAGCATACAAACTGATGACCTCTACAACCAACTAACGGCAGGGGAAAAAAACTGGTAATTGGAGGGGGGGGGGGGGGGGGGGGGTACTAGGAGGGGGGGGGGGGGACACAAAGCAGGGGCCAGAGGAGGGGAGGGCAAGGGGAAGAAGCAAAAGGGGGAAAAGAAAAGCAGAGCACTAGCTAGGCAGAGACAGACAGACAGACAGACAGACAGACAGACAGACACACACAGAGGAGAGTGTGTGGCTGTGTGTTTGTGAGTGAATGGGAATGTGTGAGTGTGGGTGTGCATGTGCATGTGTGTGTGTGTGTGTATGTGTGCGTGTGTGAGAGCATGATGAGAGAGAGAGAGAGAGAGAGAGAGAGAGAGAGAGAGAGAGGAGAGAGAGCGAGTGAGAGAGAGTATGAGCAAGGGTGTGCCTCTGTGTGTGTATGGTAAAGGGGGAAGGAAGATTCTGGAGGTTTGGGGGGGGGGGGGGGGATTACTCATTCCATTATTTCATCCAAAAAAAAAATCTCAAAATAAGATTTACATCTGTCTCCTGTCATTTGATCCGATACTGAAGGCAACTGTCCTAAACTGGCATTCATGGAACAGTCAATCATGTTTAGTTCCGCCATGTGAAGTTTTGTTTTTTTTAGGTTTCCCTGCTGACACACAGGCAGAGCTGCCAATCTCTGAAGAGACTTGAGAGGAACATTCTGAATTCCTGACAGTTCAGATGATTACACACACACTTTCACACACAAAACAAAACACAATGACTCTCCAGACACTTGAGTTTTTTTCCATTTGTTACCAAATACTTTCATGGAATCACTGTCTCGGCTAATACATTGCTGCTCTTTTACATTCTTGAAGCACACTGTCGCTAAATTTCTATCACTTTTGCACTTTAGAATCATCATCACCTCTGTAGTGTCCTGACCCAAGAAGGGACGAAAATCTGTAAGGTTCTCCCTGACAAGGCTGAACACTTTCACAGGCCGAACTGCTGACTGGGATCAGCAGCACGCCCATCACAACAGCAGAAAGCAACCTCAATCTGCACTTCTGTTCTAATTTCCTTTTCTTCTTTTCTGCCTCAAAGTTTAACCGGCCCCACAGGTTGTTTTCGACATGATGGTGGTGGAAGACGCTGAGCCAGAAGTCAGTTTCCAATCAGTTCTTTGGCTATACCTACAGCAGACGTGAAAACCCTGCAAATAAATGATTTTTTTTTTTTTTTTTAAAGCAGAATTTTTTGACATGAAGCTGAATAGCAGAATGATGTGCATTTGAGCATATTAATCTTTTTTTTTTGTTTTTTTTTTTTTTTTTTTTTACTTGTATAGTATAGCCCTATCCCTGGCCAGAGACCAAGCTCTAAGCGCTTTACAATCCGCATTCTTGTTTACATAACGAGCTGCCTACCTGGGTAAAGCTGACTGAAGAGCTGCCTGTTGGCGCTTCATCCAGTTGTTTCCCATGTCATTCAGTCAATATCATTCATTCAATTTAACAACTCTTTCATTCTTACGATTTTTCATGCAGAGTGCATGCTTATGTGTAACGTGTCATCCATACCAACGGCCCAACTGGCCTTTTTTCTTCCGAAAGTTGGTGACGGGATTTTATGTGTGTGCAAGATGTTATGTGTGCGTTCACACACAGAACTTTGGTTTAGAGTCTCATTTGAAGGACTGTATCGGAAATGGAGTCAGACCCAATGTAAATTCGGAGGGAAAAAATCCCCCCCTGTACTGAAACGGTTCTGGCGGAGATTCAAACCCGCAACACCAAGATTACGAATCTGGCGCTCTACCAACCGAGCTATTCCGGCCCCCCCCCCCCCCAAAGTGAGATGGTTGGCAGCTCTGCATAGTGGTGAGAAAAAAAAAAAAAAAATCTGCCCCGGGTGTGGGGCTATGGCAAGCACTGAGCAGCACCCACCTCCCACTGGCCGGTGGACCTGGCCACGCTGATGATGGAGATGAGCTGGTCAATATCATGGTTCAGGTTGGTGGTCTCCTCTCTCAGCTGACCAATCAACTCGTCCTGCCGGGACAGCCGGGACTGCGAGTCCTGCCAAGGACAAGGGGTTACATTATTGATGTGCTGAACTGCAGGGATCAGCGTGTAAGTGAGCCATTTAGTGAGTGGTGACTGAGTGGATGAATGAGCAGGTGAGTGCGAGAAAAAGTGGGAGGGAGGGAGGGAGGGAGACACAGAGAGGAGAGAGAGAGAGAGAGAGAGCGGCAGACACAGAGACACCAAACTCTCCCTCTATGCTGTCTGTCCTCATCTATTCCATTTATTGATCTACAACACACACACATACATTAATGTGATAGACAGATCCCCCCCCCCCCCCCCCCCCCCCCCCCCCCCCCCCCCCCCCCCCCCCCCCCGACCCCCCCCCCCCCCACCCCCCCCACCACCCACCCCCCCCCCCCCCCCCCCCCTACATAACGACCCCCCCTCCCCCCACACCCCCCCCCACATACCCCCCCACATTAACCCCCCCCCCCCACACACACACACACACACACCCACACACACACAACACACCACACACACACACTTCTACATGACGGAATACAATGATGCAGGTCAGTATGGACACATGCTTTTCAATTATGTCACAACACCATGGCAAAATCAGCTGAGTGCTTTTGTTTTAATTTTCTATCAAATCCACTGAACTGTTGCTTTGTTTTACATGAAGAAAGGTCAGTACTCATGATCTGATGTCAGCGATTCATACAGAACAAACCAAACACAACACAATGCAAATACACAAAACAACTGAACACATACACAGTCTACACACACACACAATCACACACACAACCACAATCATGCGCCAAAAAAAACACACACACACACCTCCACACCACACACACACACACACACACACATCACTCAACACACACTCTCCACCCACCCACACCACACACACACACACACACCCTCCCTACACACACAACCACACACACATCCACACACACACACACACCTCACACACACACACACACACACACCCACACAAACCTCCACACACACACAATCACATCACCCCTCCACCCACACACACACCACACACCACCCACACACACACACACACACACCACAACACACACACACACACACACCACCACACACACACACCACACACACACAAAACACACCACACACCACCCACCACACACACACACAACACATACACACACACACACACACACCACCCCTACCTCTACAACCACACACACACACACACACACACACACAACACACCTCTACACACACACACACACCACACACACATCCATCCACACACACCACCCACACTACACACATCCACGCACACACACACACACACACACACACACACACACACACACACACACACATGCTACACACACACACAACCACACACCACACACCACATACCACCTCACCCACCCACCCACACACACTCAACACACACGCACACACACATGCACGCATGCACGCACACACACACACACACACACACACACACACCACAACACACACACACACACACACACACCACAGAACTCTCTCTCTCTCTCTACCTGTAGAAGGGATTCTGCTCGAGTTTTCTCAATGGTAAGACTCCTCAGCTCCCTCTCTCCAGGTCACGCGCCCTGGACATGTAGTCCTGCAACACCACCACAAACCTCTTCATCAACCTCAACACTCTCAACCAACAGTTCCTGCAACACCACCACAAACCTCTCTCAACCTCAACAACCCTCAACCACCACAAACCTCTTCATGCCTCAACACCAAACAAACACCACCACAAAACCTCCTGCCTCAACACCACCACAACAGTTCCTGCCAACATCACCACAAACCTCTTCATCAACCTCAACACCCTCAACCAACAGTTCCTGCCAACACCACCACAAAACCCTTCATCAACCTCAACACCCTCAACCAACAGTTCCTGCCAACACCACCACAAACCTCTTCATCAACCTCAACACCCTCAACCAACAGTTCCTGCCAACACCACCACAAACCTCTTCATCAACCTCAACACCCTCAACCAACAGTTCCTGCCAACACCACCACAAACCTCTTCATCAACACCTCAACACCCTCAACCAACAGTTCCTGCCAACACCACCACAAAACCTCTCATCAACCTCAACACCCTCAACCAACAGTTCCTGCAACACCACCACAAACCTCTTCATCAACCTCAACACCCTCAACCAACAGTTCCTGCCAACACCACCACAAACCTCTTCATCAACCTCAACACCCTCAACCAACAGTTTCCTGCAACACCACCACAAACCTCTTCATCAACCCTCAACACCCCTCAACCAACAGTTCCTGCCAACACACAACAATTTCTTCATCAACCTCAACACCCTCAAACAACAGTTCCTGCAACACCACCACAAACCTTTTCATCAACCTCAACACCCTCAACCAACAGTTCCTGCAAACACCACCACAAACCCCATCATCACCTCAACACCCTCAACAAAATAGTTCCGGTCGACACCATCACAAACCCCATCATCACCCTCAACACCTTCAAACCACCAGTTCCTGCCAGCACCACCAGAAACCCCGTCAACACCCTCAGCCAACAGTTCTTGCCGATACCATCACAAACCCCAGGTCAACTGCAGGATGACATGTACTGCTATCTGACAGTGACCCTACACACAACTCCTGTCAACTGCAGGATGACATGTACTGTTTGTTATCTGACAGGCAGATGGTCAGACACGGACATGAACTGAATGTCAAACTTTTCATCAACAATATTGTGTATGCGTTCTTTTTCCAACAGCCTCCGATCTTAACTGTTGATCTTAACTGTTGCTAGATACTGACTAAGGTGTGCTCTTTTTTTTTTTTTATATCTGTCTGTCAGACACTCAAACAGAAAGATTCAGAGAACATCAAACAGGGTTCTCCTCCACATGTCATTTTTTTTTTCATATTCTAGACACCGAGTATCTTATAATCTATATATTTTACAGACAGCAGCAAAAAAAAAAAAAAAAAAAAAAAAGGTTATGTTGTCATTTTTTTGTACCTAGAAACCTAAGTATTCAACAATTTATTGCTAATAAAAACAAATGAAAAAACAGATAATGTTGTAATTTTTTTTTAATTGCACTTAGAAACCAAAGTATTTAACAATTTACATATCAACAAACCAAACAAACAAAAGAAGGTTAAAAGGCCAAAGTAAGGGCAGTGATCTGTGAGAGGTTCACTGTGTCTAGGGCATGACAGGATGGAAGGCATTGCCCATCTCTCTTCTTCTGTCTGAGGTTCACCGTGTCTAGGGGCATGACAGGATGGAAGGCATTGCCCATCTCTCTGCTTCTGTCTGAGGTTCACTGTGTCTAGGGCATGACAGGATGGAAGGCATTGCCAATCTCTCTGCTTCTGCTGCCTTTCACATTCCCCCAAACTGAATCAGATATGCTTTTTACTGGTGGTAGACAGACAGACAGTGTGTGTGTGTGTGTGTGTGTGTGTGTGTGTGTGTGGCCTCTTCCACTAGAAGGACACAAATGCACTAGGATCGTGCCAATGGCCAAAAGGAAAGAATAAATATCAAAGTGAAATGTCTGGAAAAAAAAAAGTAATGCATGATTTCCATTGCAACTACAATTCAGTGGGCTGGGCAGCAAGTTGAAGGATGATCCCTTCAACTCTTCCCTCGGACAAGTTTTCACCCTTCAACTTTCATTCACGACATTGATACTGCACAACATAGTGCACCACTGTACACACACACACGACACACACACACACACACACACGCACACACACACACATGTACATGTATGCATACATGTACACACATGAGTATGTGCGTGCACGTGCACACACACACACACATGCACATGCACACACACACACACACACACACACACACACACACACACACACATGCGCGCGCACACACACACACACACACACCACACACAGACAACACAGAACACACACACACACACACACACACACACACACACACACACACAGCTGAGCAAGGTAACACACTGCAACACAATCTAAGATGCAACACCAAGACATCACAAACACACTATCACACCCTGTCTGTGCACCTCCGAAGGAAAGTTTCCATCTCTCAGGAGGTGGCCAATTTCAGCAAATACCCAGAACATCACATCCCCCTGATAGCTGATGAGCTCATTCTCATCTTTCCATCATTCATGGATTCACTCATTCTCTCACCAACCCTAACCCCCCCCCCCCCCCCCCCCCCCCCCTCACACCTTCTGTATTGTAGCCTGGTTCATGCCCTCCTCTCCCAACCCACTGCCACTGAGATGCCAGACTTTGTCCAGGTTCTCTCCTGCAGTCTCCATGCCCTTCCTCATCGACCCGGAGCACTGTGTGACTAGTCATGTCCTCGACCCGGAGCACTGTGTGACCAGTCATGTCCTCGACCCGGAGCACTGTGTGACCAGTCATGTCCTCGACCCAGAGCACTGTGTGACCAGTCATGTCCTCGACCCGGAGCACTGTGTGACCAGTCATGTCCTCGACCCGGAGCACTGTGTGA
>JADBJO010026894.1:10000-21992 GCA_016801955.1 Conus betulinus | reverse complement strand
GAGCTCGGGGGGCGGAGATGATCGTATGATTTAGTTAGACTCATTCTAGAGATCACCTGTATATATCAGTAGGCTCCTAACACAACACTCACCACCCACATACTGAGATGAGCAGCATGAGAGACAGAGAGAGCCACACTGTGCCTTAACATAAGATATGATCAGCATACATGGTTTTGAAGAGAGAGATCAGCATAGCGCCAGTTTTGCATGAGGCAATTTCTACCCATTTCAACGGGCGTCAATTTGGTGACAACATCTGCTTGAGTGTTCCAGCCGCAGTATCCATGTCAGAAGAACGAGAATTTTTATTGGTCCATTGACTTTTTTAGATGACAAAACTTCCATCAAAAGTAGGTGGGCATGTTGAGGCAGAGGATAGAGAGAGAGAGAGAGATAGAGAGAGAGAGAGAGAGACAGACGCGCTCGTAAGCTGATACGCTGATGAATGTTTGCTTTTTTTTTTTTTTTACATTGTCTAGATTTGCGGTCGATTGATACGTGGTTTTCTGACTCACCCTTATATAGATATAAGAAGAAAAAGAAACCCCAAAAGGTGCTGGGGAGGACCCAGAGAAGCATTGCCGTTCACCTGCCTTTTCCGTCGTGTACCCACCCTTGAAGGGGAGGTCCTGCGCTGTGTTTGACGATGGGCCCAGTTACCGCAGACACCCATTAAGAAATATCAAGGGACATGACGCTGCCTGAACAAGGTACGATCAGACTACAGGATGCAACTCTTAAACGCCTTAAAGTAGCATCCCCATGGTGTAACCAGCCCGTGTTTCATGACTGCATAGCCCCCCGGCGAAAAACAAAACCACCCTCCACCAGCTGTTCGAGCACAACCCCACAGACCCAACGCCATCTACCCCAACCCTGGCTGACAGCCCTGCCCCACGGACAGATTAAGACATTGCCACTCCCACACAGCCACTCTTTTGCTTTCGCCTATACGTCTTAGTGTCCCTCACAGTCTTGTAAGCTCCTATTGCAGTTGGGAAAAAAAAAAAAAAACAAAACGATGCTTGTAAGTGTGATCCGAGCTGAGCTTACCTGAGGACGCATTGGTTTTTAATTTCAACTCCTCTCATACACACTGCATCTCTGTTCACTTTTCTTTCGATACAAGTGTAAATGTCACAATATAGAAAATGGTTAACACAAAAAAAATAAATATACAAATGCAAAAAAAAAAATATAAATGAAAATTAATAATAATATAACAACACATTAAAATAATAATAATATCATAACAAAAATTTCAAATTACAAAAAAGAAAATTTAACATATAAATTATACTAAAATAAAAATAACTAAAATGTAAAAATATATAATACAATAATAATCAATTTATATATATTAATTCTGTTAATATATCACTAAAATAAATATAAATATTCAATATATATAATGAATATTTAATAATTTTAACAAATTGTATATATAAAAAAATAATATTGATATTATAATATTATTGATAAAAATATTAGTAATATATTATCAATAATTCATATCAATTTTAATATAACCATACAATGCTATAAAATAATCGAAATAAGATATACATTCAAAAAATAATAATGGTTGTTAAGTAAACATTATTAATATAATATACATTAAAATGCTATAAGATATCTATGAATTAATTCTATAAACATGATATAAAATATAAAATTAATATTATCAAAAAATAAATGAATCATTATAATTAAGTCAATACAGTTTACATATGATATAATATTATTAATAATAAAATCAAATTATATATCTATATTATATCACTTAAAAATCCCATAACCATGTATAAATCTATAATTAATATTTATTATAATCATAATAAATTAAAATTATTATATATCAAATATAAAAAAATCGATCAAATAAAATTAAATTCATGATACATAATCCATATAATATGCATAATCAAAAATAATATATTTAATGTATTTTATAAATATACAAAATAGTATATCTCTCAATATATATTAACAAAATATACAAAATAAATTATATATTCAAAAAAACATCCATATAAATATGAACTAATGTTGCATAAATATATTGCCCAAAAGTAATAATAGACATATCATATATAATTAATTTATAAATTAATATGAAAATGATAATTATAACTATATAATCATCAATATGGAATAGTCACATGATATAAATGATTATATTTATATATTGATATGATTATAATATAATATTATGATGAATAAATCATTATACATATATTGTACCAATCACATATTTAAAATTTTTATCTAACCTATAAAAATAATTTGGCATACATATAATTGAATTCTGATCCTATTATCAAATGAAAATATGACTTCATTATGAATCATGATTATTGCATGAATCATAAATATTGATGAATGAATGAATATATATAAATTACATATATGAAGATCCATAATCATACATATATAATCATGTTATAATTTTAAATTAACTATTAAATCATTGTACATGTGAACATTATATTGTTGTATGTAATATGAATATAGTGGGAACAAAATGATTAACATACACATTGATAATAAAATCATATATTACTATATATAAATATAAAATCATATGCTCCAATATCATTTAATGATTTACATATATTTATAATCAATGCAAATGAATTTATTGGATATACAGATAGCTCATTATGAATAATTTATTATGAATATTTATAATAGGAATATTTATATGACAATAAATCATTACAACATATGCAATCCAATAATCATATATTTAATGCTAAATTTTATGAATTTATAAGCATATGAATATTATTAATATATTGATTAAATTAAAACTAAATTATGATTAAATTATAAATTATCAATATCAGATCTATATCATGGACATAGATTATCTGTACTATATAAATTTAAAATGATATAATTATTATAAGACATATATATATAAATCAAATTAATATTAATTATATAATAAATCACATGATATAATGGGATAATTAAATATAATGCATAGAATTGAATTAATAAATGATCAGTATAATTATAGTATGATAAAATGGACATATACACTTATTTGAGTTGATATCAATATATGTCATGATTATACATCTCGTTTGATCAAAAATATCTGCATAAAGTGCATATTCATAATTAAAATATTTCATTATGAATTTGATATTTAAAATATCATTTTGAAATTTGACAATATGCATGACAAATTAATCACTGATGATGATTAAAATAATGACTGACATATATTAATATGTTCATGATTGAATGAATGATATATAATACTATGATTGAAGTATAAATAATACATTATGCTATATATAGATAAGAATATTTAATAATATCATTGTATATTATATTACATAATATTATCATATGTATATATATATTAAAAATATCCACCACCCACACACCCCACCCACCGCAACAATGAATATGATTATATAAAAATCAAATAATAATAATTATTAATCATTAATAATCAACTAATACTAATTTAATATTATAAATATACCATGAAAAGATACTAATCAACGTACCCAAAAAACACATCAAAACCCTTATATGATAATTAATATTTCACAAAAACTATCAAATTGCAAATCATAATCCCTAATAATATGAAAAATCTTAATTTCAACAATATCCATAATATTTGATTATTATAATCCAATGAATAATTATATAAATACTGGAATCATATCAATGCCAACCCTCATAATCTACATATTTAATAAAATGATAATATATTATATAATATTTAATCATGCTATAACAAATATTTCATAAAATTGATAGAATCTCATAATTATGATATAAAATATCATAATAATAATATAAATTCACCATATATATTTGTTCTACTATTAATGCCAATATCAATTGACCTTTGGAATTATGCTTCTCACACTCCTGATAATCTGTCATTTGAAATTATAATGGTTAATGATTTGAATGACTGGTTTATCATATATATAAATTAAAATATTCACCATAGATATTATATATATATAATATGGATTATTCATATGCCTAAATATTAATGTAAAAAACATGATCAAATATAATATATAATGAGTTCATGGAACTATAAAAATGAATATAATTATTCATTTGCTGGGTATCAAATAATGATAAATTGATGCTTTGATATGATAATAGTTATCTAAAATGATTATGGCATACCATATATTGATAAAACTATAATATATATATATGATTTCTAATCATATAATCAATCTATTATTTATATGCATAACACATAATATTATAAATAAATTATATGAATACACATAATTTAGTTATGAATAATATTTACATAATGATCATGGTATATGATTTATGCATTGAAAATATTAATATTATAATTTCATCAAATTTGATGTATATAATAAATATATTAGTATTGAGATGAAAATCAAAATATCTCATTAATATCCTCACATCCACTGCCTTACAATCATAAACATCAATGCTCCCTGTATTCCTTCTTCACATAAATCCTGCAATGATATTCTATACTAATATGCATCAATATTAATAAATTTTGGATAGATTTTAATTGCCTGTAAAATTAAGAAAGTATATTGATAATGATCTAAATTTTAATATCATTCCTTAAAAATATATACTATGCTTCTGAGAGTTTGCCTGTACATAGTGTTTAAATTAAAGTCAGTTTGTTGTGTTGTTTCGTGATCTGAAGAGTGGAATTAACACTTACGTTTTCTTCCATCATTGGAGAACGTTCCAGTCATGTATCCTGATGTAACCGGAAGCCGCATTTACTTTACCTAGTAAAAACTTCCACGTTCGAGGCTGATTTTCAGGTCGAGTTCAAATGTTTGTGTACAAACATTATCACTCCACCTGATTTTCGGTATTGCTGTAACAGCTGGTAAGTTTGGAGACACGTGCTTCGTAGCCACTAAATGTAATGTACGTAATGGTGTCTAAACAAAGTGACGTTCAAGGAAAAAGCGTCGAAAGATAGCATTATGGAAATAATAGTGGCCAGCTTCCGCATTTGTCTGTCACATTTCCATTATCATCAAAACATCTCACTGTACCCAAATTCTCAGCAAGATCGCCACCCCAACACTGTTCCACCCGTCTTCCTACAAAAAAAAAACTTTAGTTGTCAACCTGCCTAAGGTGCACAATGAATTATAAATAAGTTGAAAAAAATCCTGACCACTAAGTGAGTGACGTGCATAATTAATATGATGCCAGAACACTGCTGTCTCAAACGTTGTCCATATCAGTAATGTTCAAGGCTTATCAGTCCATTCACATTGTTTAGTTAAAGTGATTTAAGACGCACAAAGCTAACGCCGAATCACAGACAAAACACAAATTCACAGCTTCGGTAAACTTACACCTGTTGATAAGCAACCAACACTTCCCTTAACCCTTGTTACCTCCGTACTTCCAGGTTGAATGCCTCACCTCCTCCTGACCGTAAGCATGAAGAGCTAAGTGGTCCATACATCCGTCCCGGAGTCCAGACAGAAGTCAGATGGCACATAGCCCGCACATCTGCTTGTACAGCGGCCTGATAAGCAGTCCATCCACCAGCTCATTCACTCATACACCAGAACTTGCATCTTTCGGTCTGGTCGTGGCGGACTCGACCAGAACAGAACTGGATTGTAAACAGACTGTAACGTCCTCAGACTTGAATCGATATGTTCGGTTTTTTTTATTTTTCTTTCTTTTAGTGAATCATGCTTTATTTCAAAACAAAATCACAAATTTATATAACGACTACAAAACGATAAGGCGTTGATGACAAACTCATCATCATAATGATCCTGGTAATGATCCGTTTTTTATTTTTTTTTATTTTCTGTATCATTTTTTTTTGTTGTTTATTTCAACGGCTGCAGTTCGCTCAAAAGCGGAAATTACTTCTGATTTTTAAGAATAATTATGCTTCATACGTTTACGAAGTTTTGAGTGAATTTTGAACATTCATTAAATGACGGAACAGAGTTTGTAAGCAGTGTGTTAACATTCGGGTCTACTGAGAGCCCCACACTTTGATCTGAACCTGAAAACCTCGAAGACAATGAAGTCTAGAATGCCTAAGGTTAGAGTCAGGGCTAGAAAGTCCCAACGGTGGTTTCCACTAGGCTGTGCCAGTGTATACCTCAGTGACAATGTATGTGTGCCCCACAGAGATCATTTCATTGATTGTAACAAGGGAAACACAACGCCGTCGCCTTCCCTGCGCAATGCGGATGTATAGAAAGCTATTGGTCTTAAAGAAAAACAAGATGCAAAGCATATAACGTATTCCCAGTATATCCTGAGTACGCGTGATATATTGTGATATATTCCATAAAGAGGAAAAACCGTCTTGGGCTGGTCCAACTGTTAATAATGACTATTCTGGTAAACATCGGCTATCATCTGTGACCTATAATGGACATACTTACAGATTTTCAGAAAGATCCGCCAAGAACTTTCTGAGATTTTCCATAAAGAAGAAAACCATGATGGGCCATTAGTAATGGCTATAGCAGTAAACTTGAACATCGGGCATCATTTGTGACCCATAATGACATACCTACAAATTTTCAGATATATCGGCCGCGTACTTTCTGAGAATTCCATTAAGAAGAAAAACCGTAAGGGGTCGTTATAGCCGTTGTAACGGCTAGAACGGTAAAATAAAACATCGGGCATCATCCGTGACTCATAATACCTACAAAATTTTCAGAATGATCGGCCAAGTACTTTCTCAGATATTCCATAAAAAAGAAAAATAGTTATGGGTTGTTATAGCCCTTAGTAACGCTATAACCGTAAACTAAAACGTCGGGCATGATCCGTGACCCTGATGAACATACCTACAAATTTCCACAAAGATCGACAAAGTCCTTTCTGAGATATTCCATAAAGAAGAAAAACTGTTATGGGCCGTAATAGCCACTAGTTACGGCTATAACGGTAAACTAAAACATTTGGCATCATCCGTAACCCATGGTGAAACATACCTGCTAATTTTCACAAAGATCTGCCAAGTACTTTCGGAGATATTCCATACAGAAGAAAAAACCCTTACAGGCCATTACAGCCGTCAGTAACGGCTATAACGTGGTAAACTAAAACATCGGGCATCATCCGTGACCCATAATGAACATGCCTGCTAATTTTCACAAAGATTCGCCAGTACTTTCTGAGAGATATTCCATGAAGAAAAAAGACCGTTACAGGCCGTTACAGCCGATAGTTACGGTATAACTGTATAGTAAAACATCGGACATTATTCGTTATCCATAATGAACATACCTACAAATTTTCAGAGAGATCGGCCAAGTACTTTCTGAGATATTCAAATAAAGAAGTAAAACCGTTACAGGCCGTTACAGCCGTCAGTAACGGCTATAACGGGGTAAACTAAAATATCGGGCATCATCCGTGACCCATAATGAACATGCCTGCTAATTTTCACAAAGATCGGCCAAGTACTTTCGGAGATATCCATAAAGAAGAAAACCCGTTACAGGCCGTTACACAGCCGTCAGTAATGGATATAACGGCAAACTAAAACATTGGGCATCATCCCTGATCCATAATGAACATACCTGTTAATTTGCACATAGATCGACCGAGTACTTTCGGAGATATTCCATGAAGAAGAAAATCCGTTACAGGCCGTTAGAAACGGCTATAACGGTAAACTAAAACATCGGGCATTATTCATGACCCATAATGAACATACCTGCTAATTTTCACAAAGATCGGCCCAGTACTTTCTGAGATATTCCATGAAGAAGAAGAACCGTTACAGGCCGCTACAGCCGTTATTAACGGCTATAATGGTAAACTAAGAAATCAGGCATTAATCGGGACCCCATTATAACATACCTACAAATTTTTCAGAAAGATCCGCCTACTACTTTCTCAAATATTCCATAAAGAAGGAAAACCCTTACCGTTAGTAACAGCTATAACGGGGTAAACTAAAACATCGGGCATCATCCGTGACCCATAATGAACATACCTACTAATTTTCACAAAGATCGGGCATGTACTTTCGGAGATATTCCATAAAGAAGAAAAAACCGTTACAGGCCATTACAGCCATTGGTAATGGCTATAACGGTAAACTAAAACACCGGCATTATTCGTTACCAATAATGAAAATACCTACAAATTTTCAGAAAGATCGGCCAAGTACTTCCTGATATTCCATAAAGAAGAAAAAAGCGTTACATGCCGTTATAGCCGTTAGTAACGGCTATTACGGGGTAAACTAAAACATCGGGCATTATCTGAGACCCATAATGAACATACCTGCTAATTTTCACAAAGATCGACCAAGTACTTTCGGAGATATTCCATAAAGAAGAAAAACCGTTACAGGCCGTTACAGCCGTTAGTAACAGCTATAACAGTAAAGTAAAACATCGGTCATTATTCGTGACCCATAATGAAAATACCTGCTAATTTTCACAAAGATCGGCCACGTACTTTCTGAGATATTCCATAAAGAAGAAAAAGCGTCACAAGCCGTTAGAGCCGTTAGTAACAGCTATAACGGTGTAAACTAAAACATCTGGCATCATCTGAGACCCATAATGAACACACCTGCTAATTTTCACACAGATCGGCAAAGTACGTTCGGAGCTATTCCATAAAGAAGAAAAGCCGTTACAGGCCGTTATAGCTGTAAGTAATGGCTATAACGGTAAACTAAAACATCGGGCATTATTCATGACCCACAATGAACATACCTCCACATTTTCAGAAAGATCGGCCAAGTACTTTTTGAGATATTCCATAAAGAAAAAAAAAACCGGTACAGGCCGATACAGCCATACTAACGGCTATAACGGGGCAAACTATAACATCGGGCATCATCCGTGACCCATAATGTTCATACTGCTGATTTTCACAAAGGTCGGCCAAGTACTTTGAGATATTCCATAAAGAAGGAAAACCGTTACAGGCCGTTACAGCCGTTAGTAACGGCTATAACAGTAAACTAAAACATTGGGCATCATCCCTGACCCATAATGAACATACCTACAAATTTTTCAGAAAGATCGGCCCAGTAGTTTTGTCTGGAGCGAGTGGAACACATTTTGACCACGAACGGATGGACGGACAGACAGACATACAGACAGTATTTCTTTGTTTCTATTCTAAAGTACTCCCTGTTCTATAAGAACTGGGAGTACAAAAAGCAATGTACATAACGTGATCTGAATCCATTATGTTCAGAAAACCATACCTAAAAGGCATCATAGCACTTTTAATTCTTTAATGTTATTTATGAATAAAAGCAAGGCATCGCCACACATTTCTGTTTGAATGCATCAGTGTCTTTTTTTTTTTTTCCAGACCTCATTTGTCCTGTAAACAGCGCTCTTAATGTCTGCCTATAGCGAGATCCCATAACGTAATAGACAAAAATATTGAAACTGGAGTTGACATGAAAGAACATTTCACCGATACTCAAACTGGTCAGATAAAAGTTTTGGTTACGTCGACCAGCATTCATTTCGCGGGAAAAAACAACCAGGTGAGTCTGGCTGCAGCAATGGGGAAGACACAGACAATGAACAGGATGGAAGTACCAACCAGCATCTTGGTGAGGGCCACTTCACGTGGAGAGATGGAGGAGGATGTTCCTGCTCTCCATGTCACAATCTGACGAAGCTTCACAGTGGTAACTAATGTTGTCACCAGCACGACAGTCATCACTAACCCAGCAAAACCAAGACCAAACACAGAGCCATTCAAGTGATCCAAAAACTGTTGGTGGGTTTTTGTAAAAGTCACCAGCAACTAATGTCTTCACAACAACACCGGACATTGGATCATACACACAGCCTATGCGGTATCGGAATGCCACTATAAAAAACAGACCCACCCACCAGCACATTTAGGACAATAATGACCACACAGCCATTGTTCTCGTACGAAGAATGGCTTGAACTTTCAGTGGATTGAGGACACAGAGGCATCTTTCACTGGCAATGATAGCAGAAAGAACTTGAAAACGTAACCAATCCTGCTAATCCTACCAAGTGGTTGTTCATTAAGAAAAAGTCATTATTGGTCCGAATCTTTCTGTCGTAGTGAATTGCAAGTGCAGTTGTTCACCTTGGAGACACATTGATGTCATCAAGTACATTTCATCAGCGAAAGACAAAGCAAAGAGACACAGGTTGACACGATCCTTGAGGCCTTGTTTGTAGAACACTGCCATGTTGATGACGTTACCTGGTCCACCAATCAGAAACAGGAACCCCAGAATGTTTGTTTTAACTTTGCGCGAAATGGTTTCAACGTCCACGCTCACTATATTGTCAGGATTGTCCCATGGTAAAAACTCCATCTCACTGAAAACAACTTTGACACAGCCATCATGAAGCGAAGCATTAGATGCAGCTGTTGGCGCATGGTTGTGGAATGGTGTAGTATCATTTCTGGATCACCGAATCCCCAATGTTCATCATTATTAGACTGCTTCACGTCACAGATTCTGATCTGCTTCTTTCCTTAAAGCACACATTGACTCTGGAGTTTCATCCCGTTATCAACACACACACACACACACACACACACACACACACACACACACACACACAGGCCTATAAATCATCTGAATCTGAATCTGAATCTCTCTCTCTCTCTCTCTCTCTCTCTCTCTCTCTCTCTCTCTCTCTCTCTCTCTCTCTCTCTCTGCTGTGTCTATGTGTGAGTCTATGTGTGTGTAACTTGTTTTTTTTTCTCGGTCCTGTGTGTGTGTGTGTGTGTGTGTGTGTGTGTGTGTGTGTGTGTGTGTGTGTGTGTGTGTGTGTGTGTGTGTGTGTGTGCATCGCTTATTGGCAGCACTCTGTGTTCGTATTTAGACAAGCTCATTACGGATGAAGGTCAACGGGGAATTAGACATAAGGTTCAGTTCTAAACGATGTTTACAAAATAAGAAATTTAATTGATACACACACACACACACACACACACACACACACACACACACACACACACACCACACACACACACATACATACATACGTACATACATACATACATACATACATACATACATACATACATACATACATACATACATAATGGGAAAACAGCTATGTAAAGAAACACATTTTAATAAGATAGCAGTGTTTCTATGAAAGAAAATTGAAACACCCAGAATTCCATCACATGCTTCTATGTTTCCAGCATGACACCTGATTGAATTTTATAGGATGCAAGCAAAATAAAACGTGTAATACATATACCAAAAAATGATATTGCTAGTTGACAAAACTTTGATTTTACAAAAGATATACATCTATATTTTACCAGTTCCCGCTATATGTTTAATACACTTACGTACACATACACATATAAACATATTCATTTACAAACCTACATACAAAACGAAGCAAAACAGAAACACATTACATTAATGTACAGTGAGACTGAGCCATGAACAATGGAGCATCAATCTGACAAGCTTCATCTAAACAGGTGTTACCATATTTGAATTGTATTATTCATAAAAATGGCTATAGTGTTCTGTACAAGAAAACCTGACTGTACAGATTTTTCAAAAGAGTCAAAGCACAACAATACATTGTTTTCAGGGGAAAAAAAACGCATTACAGGCAAAAATGCACACTCGAAATGACACATCTGTAAACAAGCGTACATCATTACATCGTTTCAAGTGTTTGTATTTCTGAATCCAGCTTTTCTTCTTTTTCCCTTAGTTCTCTTTTTTTTATTTTCTTTATTCCGATAGTGACAGTTTTTGCCCTTATTTCCATAATGAAAACATCTGAAAATAGCTGATCACTTATTGTGAACTGATTTCTTCCATCGGAATCTTGCATATGTTTTTCCGTGAGTATGGGTATATTGTATGCTGAAATTTTATATCTTCAATTGTTTGCTTCATTAGTTCTACATAATTGTAGTCCCTCAGTAAGGCTGAGTTAAATTTCTTAAACGTTTTTTTTATTATTTTCCACTTTAAAGT
>JADBJO010026894.1:0-5000 GCA_016801955.1 Conus betulinus | reverse complement strand
GGTACACCTGTTCAGCGATATGATACCTTGTTTTCTTTGCCCTCTCACAGATCCATTTTGCGCCAAATTTGAGATGAGTGATTGTTCATTCTTCTTTTTTCATTGTCTTGATTGTTCTTAGTCTTTGTCCGTAGACGATCGAAAGGTCGAAACGTGTCGTGTTTTGCTTTATAATTCGTTTGACCCTTCGGTTCGGTGGAATACTAATTTTTCTTTTAAGTTTCTCTCCCAGAAAGACAGCTAGTAAGTAATTCTTTCGGCCTGTAGCAAGCAATGACATGCTGCGATAATACGGTGCTTTACTCATAAACGGACTCAAAGGGTAGATATAGAATGTGTTCAATCTTGGCAGAGACATCTCAATATTACTCTGTCTTCAGTCATTAACTTTAGAGTAGAAGTGATGATGTCGGATCAATCCGTGGAGTAAATCTGGATCAAAATATGGATTCAAGATCCTTTCAGTACACAAAATTGCTCATTTCCTATTGAATTGTATATGATTCTCAAAAACATTTTGTTAACTCAATGATGACTATCTGTAAAGTGTTATTGACTTTTTTCATGCCTCATCTTCTGTGCCACTTAAGTGACACCCCCCCCCCCCCCCCCCCCCCCCCCGCTTGTCTCCGCTCATCGCCCACGAGCATACCCTGGATTGTCCAGCTTGCAACCCCGGCTCTGGCAATCCACAGGGAGCAGTCAATGTCAAGTCGTTATGAGGCAACCTACCAGAGGAGACACTGCACTGCTATGCTGCCGAGTCTCTCCGGCGGTTTTCAGTGGTGCCTGTTCCTATCTAACATACGAAGGGCACTACCTACTACAATAATTGCTTAGTCGCTAAGCCGCCGGCGTGAGTGAGCGTTCCATTCCGGAAGGAGCCGTCACAACCATCCAACGACAGTTCCAATGAAACATCCCGATGCAGGCGATCGTGACACATACTCACCAAGCATCCATTGCTGATCAGAACTGAGGTTACAACAAGAAAAGAGAATGAAGGGTCTTAACAGCTGAGTTTTTTTTGACTGCTGACCAATGAGGATGAGGATGACACTACGGAATTCTATTCCAGTTTTAAACTCCATGGCTGAGCTGTACACGTCTCTTATTTTTTGATTTAATATATCCCGGCGTCAATCAGTCCCCGAGAAATACGGTCACCTGCAGTGTTTGTCAAAAAGTTTCATCTAAACCTTCAAAGAAGCATCCATTAAGTAGATGAAACTTCCCAACAGAGCCCATGGTAAACTCAGCTCCAGGTAGGAGCTTGTCGGGCAGAAAAATTCAATGAAGGGAATCAAACCCACTTTCTTCCAGCCAGGAATCCGCGATGCTAATCGCTGTGCTACGGCTACGGGTGGTCTATGAAATTATCTATTTTCATGAAATACCATGATTTTCTGGTGAGGTCAATGTACACATTTCGTGATTTCCATATTCTCTTACCCAAAAATACATAGAAAGTAACTGTGCCTGCTATTATTTCTCCAGTACTTACTATCGTGTCTCTCGATTTTCCTTCTTATCCCAGATTATTACAACGGTAGAGACATTACTCCTTTTCAACAGAGCTTGAAGTAAACTTCATTTGCAGTATTCGTTCAACAACACTCGTCCTTCTATCTGCATTTGGAAGGTATGTGCGTGTTTCCAATGTTGCCCTAGTAATAGGTTTTATGGTACAGCTTGTGCAGTCTTAGAAATGCACATTGCTGTGTCCAAAGGTATATTTTGCGCTGCTATTTTTGCATCTTTGTCACATGTACACGATGTCAAAGATGTATATGGTAAGCCAATAAATACTACCTTGGGTTCACTGGTATGGTTGTGTGTTCAGATTTCATTTTATGTTTCAGCTGTTTGAAAATTGTTTTCACATACAAAGTACGAACTGCAGCTGAAAAACGTGTTTATTTCTAATCATGGAGTTTATGTGTAGTGTTCTATGCAGGGGGCGGCATATAGATCATATGTTCCGAAGAAACGAATATCTTGAACTGGACAAAGGTATGATATAAAAAATAAAGACTTAAGACATGGATTCAGAAAAAAAATGAAATCATAGAAAGGTTTCCTTATAAAAGAGATGGTACAATTCATGCAATTAAAACTATATAAGATATAGCACGATGTTTTAACAACATCCAGTAACAATTTTCACGCAATACCAGTGCCAGGTAATACCTGTCAATCATGCACCTCCAGCAGGTGTTCACTCATGTACTGGATCTGGACATTACAACGAATGTACTTTTTACATATAAACGCAAAGTTTATATAGGATGCCATCCACAGGTGCAAATTATAGTGTTTGTTTAGAACATGTCTAAGTGGTTGGTTTGAACAAAGACACAAAACAACGAGGAAAATGTCATTTAACTAAAGGAGGCATATGACGTCATTATGATAAGAATACATTTTTTTTGTTCCGACTCTGTACTGTTATTGTTTTTGGAGCATTGTGATGGTGTTCAAGGTACTCAACTCCCACTCAAAGGATCGATGCAAATGAAGTTCATTATGGAATACGTGTCGACCCATCTACATATCAACATCGGCGACTCTTTACAACGGCTAAAACCACTTGGATAAGACAGAAGATGAGATCGAATAAACGCAGAAAGGTAGGTTAAAAATGAAGTTACTTCTTACATAACATTGGCTGTTGATAACATATGGACGTCGTGAAAAAAATAGATAACACTAGATCTGAAAAATGACACCACCATCAGAAAAATAAAGAAAAAAAATTGTGATCACACAATCCAAAAGGTATATCAATCGGATATCTGAAAAAAGTACGATTTTTTTCACTTGAAGCGCGGTTGAGATCTATGAGTGCAGGACAAGGTCTCCAAATACACACCGGGATCACGTGACTCCCCCCCCCCCCCCCCCCCACCCCGCCCCCCACCCCCAGCCCCCCCCCCCCCCCACCCCCCAAAAAAATCTAAGGTCGCGAGAGGTTACGTTAAGAGACAAAAGCTAACAGACAGACAGATCAATTATCATGGCTATCGTAACGCCCGGCCCCACATATCACATTACTTCGAACTTTCCGAGTAAGATCAAGGTATGACCGAACATCGTATTTCATATGAACTGGACAGACACTCTCAAAAGTGAAATGCTAGAGCAATATAGACCTACATCAGCAAGATCTGAATTTGTCCCTTTTATTTAATTTCACGCTGGCGAAGTGAATGCGCACTTTGGAAACTAACCTCCTGCTTCTGCGCACCACACAGAATTCACCTAACATGAACCTCTTTTGCACTTGGCCAATGTCACGCTGTCTTAATTTCTCATCCTTTATGTATGAGTCATATGCCATGAATCTCCGTCCGTCAGCCCATGCTCGCGGTGGACAACCGCCATTGTGGTCACATGTGCAGAAGGTCGGGAAGGAACGGTATCAACGCAAGATTTGCAAGTCCTAGATTAACAGGAAAACCCGCCATGACAGGCATACTGTGGGGAAACGTACTTTTGGAAGTGTTTCTGATTCAGAGTGGTGAGAAAAGTGGCTTGCCACCTGACAAGACACAGAGAAAGAGATAGCGAGAGAGAGAGAGCGAGAGAGACAGAGACAGAGAGAGAGAGATAGAGACAGAGAGAGAGAGAGAGAGAGAGAGAGAGAGAATCTTAACCGTATAGCAGCATCAAAACAACAACAAATATTACATTGTTTTTACTTTTTAAGTAATTTATCAATGACCAAGCCTTGCAACATGCTCCCCTTTCAATGTTTCAGTGTTTGTTGGATCTCACTCGCTTTGGAACAGCGCCCTGATGTCTCCCTATAGCGAGACCCCATAATGTAGCACAAAAATGTTAAAGCTGGAGTTGACAAACAGGAAAATTTCACTGAGAGACAAACTATTCAGGAAGAAATTTTGATTCCGCGAACCATATTTATTTCTGGTATATAACAACCATGCGATTCAGCAGCAATAGGGAAGACACAGACGATGAACAGGATGGAAGTGGCAACTAGCATCTTGGTGAGGGCCACTTCTCGGGGAGAGATGGAAGAGGATGATTCGGCTCTCCATGTCACAATCTGACGAAGCTTCAAAGTGGGTAACTGTTGTTGTCACCAGCAGAACAGTTATCACACATCCAGGCATACCAACACCAAACGCATAATTATGCAAGTGATCAATAAGCTGTTGGTGGTTTTTTTGTAAAATTCTTTGAAAACTAACGTCTGTAAAACAAAGACCAGTCTCTGGATCATAAACACATCCAAGGTGGTATGGGAGAGCCACGATGAAGAACAGACCTACAACCACACATTGACGACGATAATGACAACAGCCATTGTTCTGACGCGTATCACCGTTTGAAATTTCAGTGGATTGAGGACACAGTAGCATCTCTCGATGGCTATGATAGCAGTAAGAACCTGAGAAACGTAGCCGAATCCCAGTAATCCTGTCAAATTGTTATTAGTTAATAAAGTAGAATTGATCCAAATCCGTCTTTTGGTGAACTGCAAATGCAGTTGTTCGCCATAAAGAACCATTGATGTGATCATGTACAATTCGTCAGCTAAGGACAAAGCAAAGAGACACCTTGACACGACTCCTTGAGGCCCTGTTTTGTAGAACACACCGCCATGTTGATGACGTTACCTGTCCCCAATTAGAAACAGAAACCTAGAACGTTTTGTTTTTCATTCTTGCGCACTATGTGCTTTGTACTTTTGGCACACTTTCTATGTTTATCAAGATTGTCCCGATGGTAGAACTCTCCATCGACACTGAACACAACTTGAACACAACCATCATGCCACCGAAGCCTTTAGGTGCACCTGTTACCAGATGGTTTGAAACGTTGTCCTATTGTTTGGGACCGTCCGAGTCCCAGTGCCAGAATATCCGCCATGTAAACTGCTTTTTTTGTAACAAATTCCTGTCTGTTGTTCCTTTTTTGTGCAGTGTTTTCCACATTTATTTAAGGATTTTTACACAATCACTCAAAACACCACA
>JADBJO010026893.1:10000-21993 GCA_016801955.1 Conus betulinus | reverse complement strand
CATTCCAAAAGACTCACTGTTTTTCAACTTTTGTGTATATATGATGATTTTTTTGCAAATTTCTTGACTCAAAAACAACCGCACAGGTGATTTTTTTTTTTTGACGTATCTAAGGCCTTTGATAAGGTATGGCACCGTGGATTACTATATAAACTTTCTGCCTTGGGTGTTAGAGGACAGTTGCTTGATTGGTTTGCTGACTATTTGACAAATCGTACACAGGCATGTAGTTTTAAAGGGAAGTAAATCGCACCGTACCTCCCGATATCGGCTGGCGTCCCCCAAGGTTCTATTCTGGACCAATGTTATTTCTTATTTATATAAATGATATTGTTCACGACATTGGATCTGTGGTAAAGTTATTTGCTGATGATACCAGTATATATTTAGGGTCTTGAAAATACTCATCTTAGAACAGAAATCTTAAACTCAGATCTTGAAAAAAAAATCAATAATACTTGGGCTCTCAAATGGAAAATAAAATACTTTAACATTACAACCAGTCTAAAACTGAATTATTGACAATTTCTAACCATGCGGAGCCACAAATTGAACCTCTGAGGTTTAATAACGTGACATTACATGATACAGAATTCCACAACACCTAGGAGATTATCATTTCAAAATAATTGTAAATATGGGATCGACATCAAATCCATGTTGTCAAAAATGTCGTGTTCTTGTTGCCTGCCTCCGTTCATTTAAATACCGTCTTAGTCGGAAATCACTCTCGAAATAATGTACAAGTCGTTTATTTTGCCCCACTTCGATTTTTTCGTCATCGATTTTTCGGATGTTCTCGTGTGGGATAATTGTACAAACAAACAGGCCTGAAGATTTAGAAAAATGTGCATCTGGATGCGATTAGAACTATAGTCGGCTCTCGGTCCGGTCCGGGGACTAGCCACCAAAAATCCTACGTCAGGGTACTAACCACCCAAACAAAATATCAAGGAATCCGGTTTTAACATCATTAAAAGAGAGACGACGACGTACATCATAAAATCATTCTGTACTACAAAATTGTCCAACGGTATTGTTCCGCTGTTCCTACCTGTCTAACCGACTTCCCCATCTTATATCCTCTGTCAAACCTTTATCTACTTATCAGGCTCCCGCGCCACTGGAGAGGGCAGATGCCAAGTGTAGTAGCTTAGATATATACAACAACTTCCTTCGTTTCCATTCGATCTACTGCTCTTTGGACAATGGACCCATCCCTGACAATATTAAAGTATTCTAATTTCTCTCCAGTTTTCTCAAGGGAGTTTTCCTCAAGCTCCAGTAACGATCACGTATCGTGCGTATAGAGCTTCACTTATCCGCTAACTACTTATCCGAAAGAATTGTGTAATTTGTGTCAGCGGAGAAATTTGGTGTAAGATTGATCGCAGATTAGAAATGGCATGTGACTTAAACAAACGATCTTTTTCAAACGCAAGCATCTTGTGAACGAAGAAAACAACCCTATCCTGTGACCTGTGGGCACCCAGATTGCCAGTGGAGGATCTTTCCAGTCCTCATTCTGAGCCCATTCTTATTAAATTGTCCCACTCCATAGGACATGGGGCCCACCGTGCTCTGACAATAGAAAACTTTAATGACACAGTTTTTAAAACACGACACAACTCCACACTAAAAGTATTGACTGGTTCACCTTGAACCTGGATGTGGACACAAATACCCATGAAAGGATATTTACTACGGTTGGAAAAATTTATGTTAAAATTTCTTCACAGAATTTGCCACGTATATAAATTTAGTCCGGACCCTTACCACATTATACCTTCCGGTACTTACTACCTGTATGGAATATCATTATGCGAATACTATTGCATCGCCCCAGGAGTGGCATGGCCGTGCTGTGTGGTTCGGGCACATGGCCAGGTATGGGCGATTTCATTATTGCTGCCCTAGTATAGCTTGACGTGCTACTTTTGATGTGTAACGCTATTTTGTTTTTCTTCGCTATTTGTACTGTTGTGTTGTTATTCTTTTTGTTTGATGTATGTTGATTTTCCTCCTTTCCACAATTCCAGTTTGATAACTTTCCGATGCGCATGCACTTGCCATGTAATATAGCGTCTTTGTAAGAGCTACGTTTATAAAGCCTTTGCTTGTTGTGCTACTCCATGAATTTGATGAATTTGCTGCAAAAGGTTCTTGAACAAAGAAAATTTGTTTAAACCAATCACGCGCAGCCTGAGTATCAGTGACCCGGAAGTGACGCTTTGATCGGAGGCCAGCAACAGCAAGAACGAGCGCCAGAAGATTGCAGTTGTGGAGGACCGTGCATTTGTGATAGCGAGACCTCAGCAAAGACTGCTGCAAGCTTCCAACTGACACTGCAACAAAAACACCTATCAGATCCTTGTTTCCTATACAGAGCGTGATTATCCCCAGAATTCAGACTACAATGCGGGGTGATGTGATTGACTAGAACAGACACATTCCTGAGCAGCGTAAGTGGCGAATGAACTGATTTACACCTTTTTCATCTCACAGTGGCCCCCCTAACTATTTCAGCTGCCAACCTAACAAGTGAGGCGCACTAACGTTAATGCCTCAGCCAACTCGGCGTTGGTGCCTGACCCATTTCGCACCACTCTTAGCCGACTGCTACTCAGAGTGCATTGTTCTTGCGTGGCCGATCGCAAGATAATTGAAAACTAGATGTTTCAGCGACGGATTCAGGTAGTCAGTTTCTATAAGAGCGGAGGGGTAGAGGGTACACTTAGAGTTTAAAGTTAATTCCGAGAGCACAAAACGCCAGACGTTAGTTGGAGGTTCCGGGGACATAGCTCATGGGAAAGTTCTTGGAGGAAAAAAATGGCGCAGCAATCTGATAGCAATCTGGTCTTGCGCGACCCTAATCCAAAAATTATAGGAAACATTGCTTGAGGCATGATAAAATCAGCATCGAACAGACGCAAAGAAGAAGCTGCACACGACGTTGCTTAGTCACATCCAGATTAGTGAATCGTGACGCTCGCTTAACTAAATAAAGATACAAAAAAAGGCAAGGGCTGCATTTTCGAAAAAATGTATCTTGTATTAAATCGAAGACCATCAAAAAAAAAAAAAAATCACGACAAAGTAAGATCTTTAGGATCGCAGTCAGCTTGGGAGAACGTGTATTTTTTTTTTTCAAGCAGCCTGCTGCGAGCTATCCTGCATTTCAGCCTTGTGCATGTGTAAGCCCTTTTCACACAACAAGCCTCCCCCCCCCCCCCACCCAATCCCCCCCCCCCCGCCCCCCCCCCCCCCCCCCCCCCCCCCCAACACACACACACACACCTTCTGTCCTTTTTTTAATGAATTAGGCGCCTCCAACGTCCTCTGTTATTCCCTTATGGAAAGGATATAAGGTACATCAAAAATAGTCTAATAACAGCTTTAGGCCTTGTACTGCAGTTGCCAGACATGTTTTATCCAGCTCCCTGGAATATCGTTATTAGTATGTCAGTTCGTGTTTAATGATCGCGATACATACATCTCAAAACCTTCTTTTCTGTTGTACTACATGAATAATACCACAGGCTGGGCTGCACCAGCCAGTGGCTGCGCTATGCTATGCTTCTAGCCATAACTCTACAATGGCCTTATTATATGTTTTATGCCTCAAAGTAGTATTCTGTTTACTTTGTTTCTTTGTTTGTTGCTTTGCTTGCATGTTTTAGTAGAGTGCGCCGACATCAGTCTGTTACGGACGCACTTTCTTTCTTTCTATCTGTTATTTTTCCGATTTTCTTTTATTTTGTAAACAGAAGTCATCAATCAAATAATTCTGGGGACCACCCTCAGATAGTTGCCCAACCCCGAGTTTGGGTTAGTTCATAAAAAGGATAGTAGATGAAGACAATTGAGCGTCGCACTTGACAGAAAACGACAGTAATTAGGTGAAGGTGTGAGTTGCTACCTGGGAGGCTGAGCGACATGCTAGGATTTTAGAACGGTTTGATATCTAAAGGGTTAAATGTAATGCTGCTATGAAAAATGTTATGCAATGTTATAATGTTACTCGGTCTGTATTGTTTCGGTTATCATGGTTAAGTCGTTTGTTTGTTTGTTCTCCCTTATTGCTATGTTTTTAATCACATTTTTGGTTTTAAATTTCTCAACTTTTCCTTGGTCTTGACGATATAATACACAGTAGATGTGGTGGTACTATATACACAGTTCCTAGATGATGATGAAAATCGGTGTTCAATGAATTGAAGCCTCATACTCTGATAAGTATCTTTTCGGGCCCCGTGCACGATTTCAGCCCCCGACTATGTTAGGAACATACATTCCTCTCTCTCTCTCTCTCTCTCCCATTCGATCACTTTCTCCTCTCTCGTCATCATCTCTCTCCCTCTCTCTCTCTCTCGTCTTTCACACCCACATCACTCGCGCTAGGAGCACACACGCCACACACGCACCGCAGGTACAATACCACACTGTGTCGGAGAGAGAGAGAGGAAGAGAGGAGAGAGAGAGAGAGAGATCGTAGACCCCCACTTGCAAGGACTGGCAATAAAGGGCAGGCAGAGACAAACGACAACAGCGGACAGAATATGACTGACAGTAATAATACCACAGAATGTCCTGTCCGTTCATACTGTAAAGCAATGGATCATGATCTACAAAAACGATCCCAGGCGAGGCCAGTCAGCAATAAACTCTGACAAACAAAAACAACCAACTCTCTTCCCAGCCAAACACAGCCACCACCACCACTACCACATCCAAACCGCCCCCACCCTCGCCCTCACCTCAACCGTCAGCCAACCCCGTCGCCAGCCTCTTTACGGAACCTTCATTACCTAGCTCCCTGGAACGGGCAAGGTCAAGAAAAAAAATAAAAAAACCCACCCCCCAAGAAGCGCCCCCCCCCCCCCCCCCCCCCCCACCCCCCCCCCCCCGCCCCCCCCCATCAACAAAACACACCCCCCCCCCCCAGGGCGACCAGGAAGCCGCTTCTTCCAGACAGATGAGAATGGCAGGACGATCTGCGACCGGCCGACATTGCCGCCTGCAGGAACAGGAAGTGACGAAGTTGCGAAAGCAGCAACCGGAAATGGGTCTTGCCCGTGTGGCCGTTAGCGGGGGGCGCCTTTCTGCCGTATTGCCGTTTCCGACTATGCCGTCCCGATGCCGCAGCAGGCGTTGATACGGAAAGATCGTGCGACGAGCGGGATGATCCTGGTGGCTTAGAGCCTGCGTCCGCCAGAGTGTTCGGTTCCTTTGCCCCCGAACATGCAGGCTGGCACAGACGGAGGCGTATGGATTATGTTGTCGCCTATGGAAAGTCACGTATTTCCACCGGTACCCATCGTCCTGCTCAGTTAGTCTGCCTGTTCTGTCTGCGTGTCATGTACTGTACTATGTCTGTTCAGCTATGCTCAGCAAGCAAGTTTATGCAAACTGTGTGGAAAGCAAAGACGCCCGGCGAATTCCTAGTCCAAAAGACCCAATACATTAGAACTAGAAATGTGTTGTGAAGGACGCCTCCGTGGAGGTTGGTCCCCCCCCCCCCACCCCCCCCCCCCCCACCCCCCCCCCCCCCCCCCCCCCCACCCCACCCCCCCCCCCCCCCCCCCCCCCCCCCCCCCCCCCCCCCCCCCCCCCCCCCCCCCCCCCCCCACCCCCCCCCCCCCCCCCCCCCCCCCCCCCCCCCCCCCCCCCCCCCCCCCCCCCCCCCCCCCCCCCCCCACCCCCCCACCCCCCCCCCCCCCCCCCCCCCCCCCGCTCAATTTGCCAAGTCATTACGGTGATGACCGAGTGGTTGTGGCTGCCCCGCTGATTGTTCTTCTCACTAGTAGAGTGTTCGTATTGGATTTGTCTGGACTTTAATCAAGATTTGAAAAAGGCTGCCAGTCTTGATTAAAAGCTTAACTATGTGGTAGGTTGTCTTATGAGGAGAGCAAGAGGACCCTACTTGTTTAAGTATTGACTGTTTCCTGCTCAAGCAGCATGTTCATTAACTTTATGTTCAAAGTAGTCTTGTATCCTGAGACTATCATGCAGATCAACAGTAATTTAAACGTTGACATTTTGCATTAACCTTGACATTAATTGTGTGTCGTGTGTGGTGTGTGTGGGTTGTGCATGTGGTGTGTGATTTGTGTGTTGTGGTGGTGAAGTCGTGTGTGTGTTTGTGTACAACATGATTCTCTAGGGATGCTGTGAGATGGTCTGTGTGTTGAATGCGTGCGTGCGTGCGTGCGTGTGTGACGTGATGTGTGTGTGTGTGTGTGGTGGTGTGTGTGTTGTCTGTGACGTGGGTGAAAGCACTCGCGCGCGCGCGACAGGGGTGGTTGTGTGCGTGTGTGGTGTGTGTGTGGGTGTGTGTTGTGTGTTGTGTGTTTTGTGTGTTGTGCGCGGCGGCGGTGACCAGGCGCTGTCTGTGTGGTGACTTGTGTGTAGGTGTGTGTGTGTGCGTGTGTGTGTGTTGCCGCGTAGTGTGGTGTGTGTCTGTGTCGTTGTGCTGTGTGACTTAAACACTACTATTTGTAAGAGTGCATAGCTTTTGACTGGTGCAAAGGATGCGAAGACATTATTGGCTTTAAATTACACTACCTTACCCACAGAAGCGAGGAGAAATTATGAGCCAGTGCACCAAATACAAAACACCCACCCAGTAGTTACCGACAAACACCCCTACTTTCGTTTCAGGACAGCAAAGGAAAAAAGAGAAAAGGAAGGGTGATCTTCGCCATGGGACCTCGCTTGCCCTTACTTCCGGTTCCAGGACCTTTGCCCCCAGACAACTTCCTGTGCGTCAAAGATGCAGTGATGATCCTACTGTTGCAGCACTTCGCTTGCGCCGTCCATGGGTCTTCTCAGGATGCCAGTCTCGTTCGGGTGTGTTAGACCTATGATCACTCACGTGCGAGCTGTTTGAACGACATAGAGATGAAGGAGAGGGGGAGGAGGATGAGGAGAAGAAGAAGAAAAAGAAGAAGAGAAGAAGAGGAGGGCAAGAAGAAGGGGGCGAAAACATATATATAGCAAGGAGGAGAAAAAAAGAGCGTTGAAAAAGGAAGAAGAAAATAGAAGTAGACGAAGAGAAGTTGAGAGGGTGAGAAGAAGAAGAAGAAGAAGAAGACAGAATGAAGATGATGGCTGATTGAATGAGATGATGATGCATGATGATGATTGGGTCAAAAGAAAAGAAGAAAGAACGAAGAAAGAGGAAAGAGGAAGAGGAGGAGGCGAGGAGGAGGAGTTAGAAACGACGACGACGACGACCCCCGACCCCCCCGACGATGATGATGATGATGAATGATGATGAGGATGATGATGATGATGAAAAAGTAGATTGGATTTAAGCGTCTATATATAAACTATCTTTTCTTTGGAGAACTGAGCTCAGGAACATTATTTATTACGTCACCATAGGCATAAGCTGATGTTAGCCAGAATGCGCCAAAAAAAGGGTTATTCACGCCTTTGTTTCAGGGAGGATAGTAAGTCTTAGTAAGATTTCGTTTTTTCAGTTTTGAGCCCCAAACACTCAGAAATGTGACTTGTAGCTGTCATCATCATACATGGTTTGTCGTCCTCTCATCAGTTTCTTGTCGTTTGTTGTCGTTCGTTGTTGTTTTCTTGTAGCCTTCATGTGTTTACGGGATCTTGTAGATTTCGTCATTGTATTATGCAGCGCTAAGATTTAGGACCAAACAAAGCGACATAGACATGTCTGCTTTCAGTCCGAGTTTTTCTTTTTCTTGAAAAAGAATTCATAAAATATCCTAAGGCAATTCGCGATGTAGACCTTGAATTCAGATATACACACACGAGCGACGCGACATGCTATATACACAATTAAAGCGACGGCGCACGCCACACACGCCACACACACACACAACCACACCAAAAGCAAGGCCGCCACGCACGCACGCACACACACACACACACACCACACACACGCAGCGACAGCGCGCGCGCTGCGCGCGCACGCACATTCACACACACACACACACACACAAACCTCTGAGCATATAGTCCAAAGCCGAGAGACATTACGACTTACGTCCTTCATTGTTTGTTTGGGTCACTTTGAAGGCTAAGGATAAGCATGGCTGTTACGATAGTAGTAGTAGTAGTAGTATAGTAGTAGTAGTAGTAGTAGTAGTAGTATCATTATCATTAATGTTTTCATGGCTATTTTCAGTATTTGTTATTCTTGCTTGAAAACATTTGACAGACTAACAGCTCCGATTTTAACATGTGTACAGTTCGTTGTGTGTGTGGTGCGTGTGTGTGTATGTGTGTTAGTGTGTGTGTGTGTGTGGTGTGTGTGTGTGTGTGTTCTGTGGGTTTTTTTTTTTTTCTTTTTTTTTTTTTGGGCTGTGTAATAGAAATATACAGTGTCATTTACAATGTGTTGCAGGAATTGCTGTACTTGCTACACTAATGACTTCGTATTCGCACAGGGCACAGTTTATTATTTGTTTTTTTTTTACAGTCTTGTCTTCTCTCCTTCTCTCTCTCTCTCTTCTCTCTCTCTCTCTCTCTCTCTATCGCTCTCTCTCTCTCTCTCTCTGTCCTGTACTTCTCTAACTGCTTGAACGAAAAGCCAGAAGTTCAATATAGTATTATAATATATATAAATTCTAAAGATAAGTGTGTGTGTGTGTGTGTGTGTGGTGTGGTGTGTGGTGTGTGTGTGTGTGTGTGTCTTTTATGCACCTTATCGGGATGAGACAGAACATCTCTACATATATCCTATATTTTGCAAGCACTTACCTATTTCATCCTCGTCAAAGAAATTATGCGGGCTTTTTTTTTTTATTATAGTAAAGTGTGTTTTAAGGCATGTCGTGATGTTGTTGTGAATCATGAATATTCTGGAGAGAAGAAAAGAACAGCTGTTTTTAAATAGAATTGGTGCATCGTTCTTCATGGTGGAGGAGGGAGGGTTGGAAGGAGGGGGGTATGTTCAAAATGATTATTGAGAATCATGAGTGTCTTTGAAAATATGTGAACATGTAGTTGGCCATTGTACATTTTAATGCTTCTCTTTCGCTACAGATCTGTGCTGAAATGGTATATTCCGGTTTTGATTCAAGCTCAATGTTGTTTGGATGATTTTGAATTTGTGGTGTGGATTCGACAATATGAAACGGTTGTGTTAGGAATTTATATAACTTTTGCAATTCTAATTATTTCGTTTGGGCTTCCTGCCTTTTCACTGGGTGTGTGTGGGTGTGTGTTGTGTGTGTGTGTGTTGTGTGTGTGTGTTCATATGTATGTCGTAGCCCTAAGAACAAATAAAGCAGTTACAATAGAAATGACGTGTGCAGTGGTGTGTGTGTGTGTTGTGTGTGTGTGTGGTGTGTGTTCTTGGCAAGAAATTAACATGATGTGTTCTCTTCCATATATGATGGGTGTGTGTGTGTTGTGTGGTTGTGTGTGTTGATGGTTTGTGTGTGTGTGTGTGACAAGAACATATTTTATTGCCATATATGAAAACCAGAGGTTTTTGTGGGGCACAGATGGGGCACAAGTTCAGACACTGAATTAAACTCTAAACTAATCCCAATGTCGACACATCTTTCAACATAACATAAGTAGCAGAAAAAGAAACAGCATAGTGTGTATCAGAGTCTGATTACCTTTTCGGTCTCCGAAGAGAAAAAACACAACAGGATATAATATACTGGGCAAGTACAGGTTGGAAGCAGTCCAATAAGTATGAGCTTCGAGGGTTTTGTCATGTTAGTCTGTGGTGGAAAATCTGTTTTGTGATCCATGTCATCAGGTCATAACATTGTTGGTCAAATAATTTGCAGTCATCGAGGAAAATGTAGTTCGTCCTCAACAACGTGGCACGTTGTGCATAATCATGTGCGTGTGTTTGTGTGTGTGTGCGTGTGTGTGTGTGCGCGCGCGCGCGTGCGTGCGTGTGTGCGTGATCGTGTGCGCGTATGTGCCTGCGTGCGCGCGAGTGAGTGAGTGTGTGTGTGTGTGTTTGTGTTCGCGCGTGTATATGTGTTACTGAATAGCATGCATACAAAACACACGCTGTATATATCCATGTTCCGGTGCGTGGGATGTAGCGTGCGTTTGTGCGACAGGTGTGTGTGTTGTGTGTGTGTGTGTGTGTGGGTGTTGTGTGTGTGCGCGCGCGCGCGCGCGCGTGCATGCGTGCGTGCGTGCATGCGTGCGTATGTGTGCGTGGTGTGGTGTGTGTGTGTGTGTGTGTGTGTGAGTGACTCGTCGTCTCTCTATGAGTTGAAATGGTTCATGGAACTATCTGACTTGTTCATAGGAAAGAGGCGACGGATCAATTACAGATCGATAGCATGTGATATCAAAAGACCCGTGTCAGGGCGACCCTGGGTGGTCCTTGTGCGATTGGCGTTCCAAAGTACAGCCATGTATGCATGAGCTGCGCTGGCTTGCTATTGAGCGACGGTTTCGTCAGCTGGTTTCACATGAAGAGAGGAAAGTCGACACAGGTGGGGGTTGTTGTTCAGTCAATGATAGCGAGCAGGCTGTTAACAAACTGGCAAGATTCTTTACAAGACCCCGAGTTTCTATGCAACAAGTGGACAGGGGTAGTGGGGTGTTACAGAGCCTCTAAATCTGTGTGTGTGTTGGGGGGGGGGGGGGGGGGGGGTTGTAGGGGGAAGGAGGGGATTGTAGGGGGAGGGGGGAGGGGGATTGTAGGGGGAAGTTACTTCCAGTAATGGAAGTTAGAGTCTCAATTTAACAAGACGTCTTAATGAAATTGAATCCTGTATCTCTTTGATCTTTTTTTGTTTTTGTTTTTAAAGTTCGGCCTCCGTCTTCCTATTTTTCCCACTGTCATTTTTTTTTACTTCTGAAACTCATACTCATCATGTATTGCGTGCGTGTTTTAACTGATGGACATTGTCTTGCTGATCTTAGTGTTTTCACGTTGGTACAGCGCGTTCTGTTTATCCATGTATTGTAATGTGGTGCACTGTCACTTTCATTCTGCTATGTTTGCTCAGAGTAAACTTTTATCCAATGAAAACACACACACCTCACACCCCCTCCCCTTACTCCCTCCCCCCACCAACCCCCCCCCCCCCCCCCCCCCCCACCTACTGCAGAAGCCATTATGAGGCAGCTCTGACGCCAAAAAACACATTCCAAAAGTACTGAGACGAGTGGTTCGTGATACGCATCTACATGAGGAGTCTATGCCAGTTTTACCGATGTTTGTGGCCTTGCACTTTCACGCTCGAGTTCGACTAAATTATTTTTCTAGGTGTGTGTGAATCCAGATCCGCCATTAATCATCATTTAGGCACATTCGTCTTCTCTACTTCACCTTTTACCACTATAATACGTAATATTGTTGACGAGTCTCATCCAGCCAAAAACTCATGCATTTTGAAGAGGATATGATTTGTTCTGTCATTGATATGAAACACGTGACCTGCCGGGAAAACTGTTACTGAGGGAGTTGTATGTTGTACCGCAAAGTCGGTGCAAAGTCACCGGGTGACATTTTGTACCAGGGTGACATTTTGTACCGGGTGACATTTTGTACCAGGGTGACATTTTGTACAGGGTGGCATTTTGTACCAAGGTCATATGTTGTACCAGGGTGACATTTTGTACCAGGGTGAACATTTTGTACCAGGGTGACATTTTGTACAGTGGTGATACCACCAGGGTGACATTTTGTACCAGGGCGACGTTTTGTACCAGGGAACGATTTTTGTATCAGGGTGACATTTTTGTACCAGGGATGACATTTGGTACCAGGGTGACATTTGAACCAGGGCGACATTTGTGCCAGGGTGACAGTTGTACCAGGGTGACGTTTTTGTACATGGTGACATTTTGTACCAGGGTGATATTTTGTACCAGGGTGACATTTTTGTACCAAGGGTGGGTGACGTTTTGTAGCAGGGTGACAATTTGTACCAGGGTGATATTTGTTACCAGGGTGACATTTGTGTACCAGGGTGACATTTTGTACAGGGGGCGACATTTTGTACCAGGGCGACATTTTGTACGAGGGT
>JADBJO010026893.1:0-7500 GCA_016801955.1 Conus betulinus | reverse complement strand
ATTGTGTAAAAAAAAAAAAAAAACGTCTATTGAATAATAAAATAACTGGCTTTCTGTGTTGTCTTCTCTTGTATCCGTTGCATACACACACACACGCGCGTGATCGCACACACACTGTCACACACATTCAGTGGATGGGCTTGAGGATGAATGAAATAACCGCACTCCTCCCTTTTTCTTTTGACAAACACAGAGAGATCAAGATCTAATATAACTAATGATTAAATGAGTGTAATTTTGATGATGATTTAGTGACTGTGTGTTTTGATGGGCCTGGGCGAGGTGAATGATGCGATGGTGAAGTGTATGGTTTGTGTGAAGATGTTATTAATGTACAATTTACAATTACATAAAAAAAAAAAAATCAATACAGAAAAAGATCAAAACGAACACAGTTTTGGCATTGTCACCTTCTTTTTATGTGTCTCGTTGAACTGTGCGAACAACTTCGTTGTTCTTTTGTCCTTTGTGCGAGATTGGTTGCTGAAGACCTTCCTGGATGTGCGTATACTCGTGTGATGAAACAAAGTGTTACTTAGCTCATGAGGGCAAAGGATGACTGGTGATGTGGAATGGAGATCTTGATATCTTGATCTTGTCGTCCAACCGATGGACTCGCAAGGTTGACTCATCTGTCCCTCCGTCTCGTCTCACTTAGTAGGCGTCTTGATGGATCCAGACGGTGATGATGAAATTAAAAAAAAAAAAAAATATATATATATATAATATATATATATATATATAAACTGGAAGGCGACACACCGCCCCTACTTAGTGATCTATAACACATTCTTTATTTTTCAATGTTTCCTGCTCCGCCTGTGTTGACCATAGTCATCTAATTCACTCTCTCTTCTGCACCCATTCCTTTCGAAATAAATCTTTACAAAAATTCTTCACAACTGAACACGCCGTTCCACAATTCGTTAAAACTACTGCATCTCATTGATTCACTTATTGATCAATTTTTGTTGGGAAAATTATAAGCCACAGTCTAGGGATATGGTAGATATAATGGCTGACAACAACTAACTGACACGTTCTTCGAAATGCCATTGCTCATTCATTCATAATACTGTTAGGTGAAGTAGATCTGTACGGAATATGACGATGGCTGAAAATAAAGCATGATCAATTGTAACACATGATGATAAGGTGCTGGTGGGGTGTGATCGATAAATGAGGATGTCAGTCATCCAGTCTATACCCTGGCCATAAATCAATCATGATGCAACGATGTTAATCTAAGCCATAAGTGAATAAAAAAATAGATCGAAACTCAGAATGGAACTTGAGTCGTATATATTATGTCATAGATAGACTCGGCGTAGCGATACGCCTCACACAAACGGATTAGTTAGTGCGATCGAAGTATGTATGATGTGAAAGAAATGATTGTATTTACCTCAGCGCAACCCTTGCTTGCCAAACACTGGCGACGATCAAGTGACGGTCGTTGGGTGTGAATGACCCAACACCCCGTCGCTCGCTCACAGGATCTCACCCCCTTGTGTCTTGGCGTTCATGCACTGGGTGGCCTCTACCAGAAATTGCTCTTGTACCGGTAGTGACTTCTTTCCTCTTCAAACACGCAGCTTCTTCAACTGCCATTCTTCTTCTTCTCGTGCTGCCTGCCTCCTTCTTCTTGCTCTTCTGAGCTTGTCCGTTAGAAAATCGTTCTGCCGCCCTCACTCACTGACTGACATATTTTATACAACACTTGATAGATAAAATTATAGAACAAACACTAGATTATTTTGCAGAATTAATGCACAGATATACTATAGCACATCGGATTTATTATTAGAGCATGTAATTCTACAAAACCATGAAACTCTTTCGATGCGTAAGCATACGGAATGAGTTTGTAATAGTTACACTGTCTTCTAAAGTTAATCTTCATGTCAAAAGCGTGACGTTTTATTTCTTCCACATATTTGCGTAACTTTGTCAGCGCGACACACACACACACACACACACATGCACACACGCACACACACGCACGCGCTCGTGCACACAGATACACACACACGCGCGCGCGCACACACACATACACACACACACGCACGCACACGCACACGCATGTACAAACGCACGCGTGCGAACACACACACACACACACACACACACACGACACACACCACACAATACCTTCCTTCTATTAACTCCCCCCCCCCCCCTCCGTTCCCTGCCCTGTTTTTTCCATCCCCAGTCTATAATTAGCTGTTCCGCGACCGTCATTTCACAAGTAAACTGAACCTGAAGCATAGCCAGCTGCGTCTACTTTCGGTTTGCCAGACTTCCTAATAGCAGACGTGAGTTGTCGACCTTTTCCTTCTCCGTCCAACAGTTACTGCAGTAGGTTTTGCGTTTTCACCGAAAGTGACAACCTTCTGTCTATTTGCTGGCAAATTACTGTGAGTTGCTGATCATAATTATCTCCCATGGTGTATTCTCTTTGTTTATTTGTTTGTGTTTTGTAGGCATCGCTTCTAATCGTGGTTGAACAGCGTTCTGTCGTGATCAGTTTCACTTTCCGAGTGTCAGTCTCCGTTACATGACAGTGAGTACGGTAGACAGTAGGGGGGCATTTTGACAGACGAATGTCCAGGAAGTTACGGCCTACATGTCTCTCTGCTTGGCTCTCAGTCATGCTCAACACGCCAGGGTTTAATGTAGCCAGCCCAGGTTTTTCAGGTGATCAGTTCACGACTCGGCCGTCAGTCTGCATGACAAGTTTTATCTGTGTGTGTGTGTGTGTGTGTGTGTGTGTGTGTGTGTGTGTGTGCGTGCGTGCGTGCGTGCGCGCGAGTGTATGTGTGTGTGTGTATGTGTGTGTTGTGGTGTGTGTGTTGTGTGTGTGTTGTGTTGTGTTGTGGAATGTGTGTGTGTGTATGTGTGTTGTGTGTGTGTGTGTGTGTGTGTGTTATTGTGTGTGTGTGTTGCGTGGGTGTGTGTGTGTGTGTGTGTGCGTGTGTGTGTGTGTTGTGTGTGTGGGTGTGTGTGTGTGTTGTGTGTTGTGTTGTGCTGTGTGTGTGTTGTGTGGAATGTGTGTGTGTGTGTGTGTGTGTGTGTGTGTGTGTGTGTGTGTGTGTGTGTGTGTGGCTTAAGCTGACAATAAATTGGTTTCAGTCAGTCAGTGTGTGTGTGTGAGAGAGAGAGAGAGAGACAGAGACACAGAGAGAGAGAGACGTGTATTTTGTGCCAATGTGAGCAGGCTCGGTGTCAGCGTACAGCTGGCTTCGCTGTAAACATGACTTGCGATTTTCGTTCTGTTGTGGCTGAGCTTGATGTTTCTTATATCAATAGGAACCTGACAGACACCGTAGCTTTGGTTGTGACGCTCTGTCATGACCCAAGTCTCCTACCAAGTTTGATGTGCAGGCGCGAGCCTACAGTGTGTGTGTGTGTGTGTGTGTGTGTGTGTGTGTGTGTGTGTGTGTGTGCGTGCTGCGTTCATGTGTATGTTTGTGTGTATGTGTGTGTACGTGTGTGTTGTGTGTGTGTGTGTGTGTGTGTGTGTGTGTGTGTGTGTGTGTGTGTGTGTGTGCGAGTAAAGAGAGAAAGAGAAAGAGAGACAGACAGACAGACAGACAGATAGACTGACAGAGATCGTTGGCATGAAACCGTTATTTCCTTTCATTTTTTCTTTATCAAACGACTTGACAAATGACTGACTGACTACACATAAAATTGATATGCTTCATTTCAAAAACTGGAAAATACTGTGCACAACGCGCTTAGTTACCCTCCTCTCTGTCCCTGATTGATTCATACAATCCGAATGCCTTCACACCTTGTTCATGAAACTGCCAACGATAGCGGTAGCCAATTTCAAAGGGTATATTCTCACTCACAGAGGTCTGAACAACACGGGTCATGGAGACAGTGTGTGCCCATTGCGGTCGGCCCGGCGAAGCATTGAAGAGGTGCACGGGATGCTGGATTGCCCGGTACTGCTCGCCAGACTGCCAGCGACGTCACTGGCCGAGTCACAAAGGCACGTGCAGCAAACGGCCCGTCCGGTCACCCCGCGGACAGGGGGCAGTGAGAGGGTCAGTGCGTGCGAGCTGGAAAACACACTGACGCAGCAAGTTAGGCAAAGAGACAACAGTGCGCTGTGTGCGTAGTGGTGATTATGATGAAACGATATTGTTGATGTGTGAGAGAGAGAGGGGCAGAGAGAGAGAGAGAGGGGGGGGGGGGGGGGGGGAGAGGGATACCGAGAACGCTCACTTTCATGTATAGACAAGCAATATTATTACACACACACACACGCACACAACACACACACACACACACACACACACACACACACACAGGCACGTTCACGCAGAGAGAGAGAGAGAGAGAGAGAGAGAGAGAGAGAGAGAGAGAGAGAAATGCAGACGATAAGAGTCGCGATTCAGTTTCCTAGAAACACGGAAACATTTTTTTTAGATTCTCGGTAACGCCGCTTTCATGAGAAATCACAGTCTGCAAAACAAAACCATGACTCTCCTAACCAAACTATCCCCGTGTGGTGAGTTCAAGCTTCAACAAAGGCCTGCGCTTGGTTCACCCACACTCTACAGAACGTGAACATGATTAATGTTTGGTTTCAAAAATCCGGCAAAACGTACTGGCGTGGCATTCAGGTTTCTGTGTCAGAAGTCTTTGCTTGTGTGTCTGCTCACGTTGGCACTCTGCCAGACTCGGGCCCGGGCTGAGGGAATTGCAGGTGCACTACGCAGTATTCCCCTTCCCATGGCACATTGAAAAGCCCTGATGCACAAACACACACCCACAGAGCAGCAACATCATCGATTCATGTGCTGTCACGGTAACCCCACGACCTGGTGATTTGATTGGTCCGTTTGAGTGTCAGTGTCATCAAGGCGGTGTCACTGCGTGCGGACTAGTCCGTTATAAGCTACACGAAATCCGCCATGTTTTGAGACAACAACTGTGCATGATTTAAAACTGACAGATAAATGAATTGATGACTAACATGAGAGAATTAAAAGAAGAGGGTATTGTGGCTATGACTTAGCAGATGTCTGACCTATTTGTTAGCCCAACGCGCTTGTCAGAGCTTGGGTACCTACCTAACGTTGTGTGCCATTGTTGTCATTGTATGTGTAAGTGGTGAGTGCACACGTGTGCATGTGCATGGATGTGTGGGCACGGGCCTGTGTGTGTGTGTGTGGTGTGTGTGTGTGTGTGTGTGTGTGTGTGTGTGTGGTGTGTGTGTGTGTGTATGCGGTGAGCGAGCGCATTTGTGTGTATGTGTGTGGTGAGTGTGCAAGCCTGCGTGTATGCGTGTACGTGTGTATGCGTGTGCTGGCACATATTTATTGGAATATGTGATGGTAAAACAGCCATGTCGCTATATTGAAAATAATAAACAAGCAAAAGAAAGACAGAAAGAAAGAAAGAAAGAAAAGAGGCAGGGGAAAAAAAAAAAAAAAAGAAAGAAATGAAAATTGGGAGGGGGGGGGGGGGGTAGGGAGGGTGATCACGTTAACTTTACCGGGTAGCCTGGCTATCTTCTTTCAGTATCGGATGCAGGTTTGCCTAATGGCAGATGTGTGTACAAGTAAATATGTAAATGACTGTCGTGTCGTGCCAGTGTGTGTACGCTTTAGCTCATGATTTGTTCCTGCGCTTACATTGTTTTAAAGAGAAATGGGGGTGGCTGGGGGGGGGGGGGGGGGGGGGGACCCGCAATTTTGCCTGCTTGATATCCACCTACCGATTTCTGATGGAGTTCAATGACAAGATACTGCACGTTTCAAACGCCATGATGCGCAGATAAACTGTCGTAGTCTGTTCCTTGAAGCCGGTCAAAGATTTACATTCATTTGTGTTGCAGTTTATTGTCCATGATGTTCAGAAACTTGAACGATGTTTAGACAGTGTGGTGTGGCGTGTGTGTGTGTGTGTGTGTGTGTGTGTGTGCGTGTGTGGGTGTGTGTGTGTGTGTGGTAAGTATGGTGGAATGGGGAGCTTATTCCATTCTAATTATTCATTATGTAAAAGTAGCAACTATATTGTTGCCCTAGACAATTTGTAATCTTTAAACCTTGAATCTGATTTCATTATGCAATCTCCTCAAAAAAAACACATAAATGCATTGTTTATATATTATTAACTACCATGCATTATCAATAAATCATGTTCTGAAAATAGCTATTTTCTTACCCTCCACAGCCACCAGATCTTCTGCAGATGTTATTAAACTTCTCTGCTGCTATAGTTGAGCCTTGAGCTTGAAGTTAACTTACGATTAGTTTTCAAAGATTTATAGATGCCGAATGAATCATACCGAACAGTTAGAGAGGTGGTAGTCTCCGCAGAGATACCTAATTACCCAAAGAAATGAATATAGACAGTGAGACAGGAAGGGAATGAACCATGCAGAATAAACAGAGGTGTTTTCGCTCCGCCAGAAATTCCCCCATTTTTACTGAAATACTGTGGATGGACATTCAGATTGTAAACACTTGCTACCATGCAGGATGCTGGAAGAGGAGACAGACTTCGCCATGTGCCCCCCCCCCCCCCCCCCCCCCATCTCCAATGAAATAAAACGATGGACACTCAGACTTGCACGGAATGAAACAGTTCATAATATGCAGAGGTTATAAGCTGCACTAAATATTTTCCCATCTGTTCTGACAGAAAACACGAATACACACACTACGCATCATACAAAGCACTTGGAGTGGTAATAGGCTCCGCCAAGTATTCTCTTATTTCCACTGCAATAGCATGATGGACATTCAGACGGAGAGAGAATGCATATTATGTAAGATATTTAAATAGAAGAAACGTTTCGTCAAGTGTTTTCCTATTGCCCTCCTGAAAAAGAACATGATGGATGCAACATAACAGCAACGACCGACAACCCATGGCTGCGCGCTTATGCATTAGAGATAGAAACTTAGAAAACAGAACCGGAAGACTCTTCAGCTTTGGAAAGCATCACCCAAAGTCTGTCCTGATTCTAAATCTAAAGCTAATCCTGACTTAGCGTAACCCTCATCCTACTTATCCTTTTTTTTTTTTTTTTTTTTTTAAAAATTATGTTGAAAACGTCATTCGCTGACAAATGTGCCGCTTAAGGGGTAGGGGGGAGGGGGAGTAGAGTTGTCTTCTCTATTTCCCAATCTATAAAGGAAACAAACGCCTGTCATTGTGTAAGGATGTGTGTTTGCCGCCATTGCTTCTGCGACCATGGAGTATTACCAGTGTCCTAAATCAAAAGTACCCCCCCCCCCTCACCAGTCTGCCATCCTGGATATTCTGAGCTAACTCGCATTATCGAGGGAATAACTTGGAAGGGTGCATTGTTATAGGGGGTGAGGAGGGAGGAGCAGTTTAAAGGGTGACTTTTCATTACATGAAGTTTCTCATCTGTGCCTGAAATGTGTGCTTTTCTCTGCATGTTGCTATGCCTCTATAAAGAGAACGAAAAAAAAAAAGTATACTGTGATATTTCGAGTTCTTGTGTTGGCA
>JADBJO010026892.1:0-21993 GCA_016801955.1 Conus betulinus | reverse complement strand
GACATCCGTCACAGCACAACACCCCCCCCCCCCCTCCTTTTAGGTCCAGAGGGTGGACAACTGATCTCAACCAGCCAAATTCTAGGTCACAGTGAAAAAATAGTAATTCACATGCAAATGGTTTTCAGTTGAGTTGTTTGTTTTTTTTTTGTTTTTTTTCTTTGTTCTTTCTTTTTTCTTTTTTTTTTTTTTTGTTTGTCTCCCAGTTCTTATAGAACAGGGAGCACTTTACAATGGAACGAAGAAAGCTGTGTTGTGGGTGTGTGATGTGTTGTGTGGTGTGTGTGTGGTGTGTGTGGTGTGTGTGGTGTGTGTGTGTGTGTGTGTGTGTATGTGTCTGTCTGTCTGTATGTCTATCCGTCTATAGACAAAATGGTGTCCACTCGCTCCAGACAAATCTAAATGGGCCGATCTTTCTGAACATTTGTTGATATTTCTTAGGGTCACGGATGATGGCTGGATGTTTTAGTTAACGTTATATCCGTTACTAACGGCTATAACGGCCCTTAAAACGGTTTTTCTTCTTATATGGAATATCTCAGAAAACAGTACATGGCCGATCTTTCTGAAAATGTGTAGGTATGTTCATTATGGGTCGCGGATGATGCTTGATGTTTTATTTAACCGTTATATCCGCTACTAACGGCTACAACGGCCCATGACGGTTTTTTCCTTCTGCATTGAAAATCTCAGAAACTCTTTAGCCGATCTTTCTGAAAATTTGTAGGTATGTCATTATGGTTCACGGATTATGCCTATTTTATTTTTCTACCGTTATATTCGTTACTAAAAGCTATAACGGCCCATAATGGTTTTTCTTCTGTATGGAAAAATCTCAGAAAGTGCTTGGCCGATTTTTCTGAAAATTTGTAGGTATGTTCATTACGAGTCACGGATGATGCCCGGTGTTTATCTTACGTTATATTCGTTACTAACGGCTATAAAGGCCCATGACGGTTTTTCTTCTGTATGGAGTATCTCAGAAAGCACTTGGCCGAACTTTCTGAAAATGTGTAGGTATTTTTGTTATGGGTCACGGATGATGCCCACTGTTTGTTTTACCATTATATCCGTTACTAACGGCAATAACGACCCATAACGGTTTTTTCTTCTTATGAAAAATCTCAGAAAGTACTCGGCCGATCTTTCTGAAAATGTTGTAGGTATGTTCCTTATGGTCACGGATGAATGCCGGCTATTTTCATTTTACCGTTATAGCCGTTACGAACGGCTATAACGGCCCATATAACGGATTTTTCATCTTTATGGAAAATCTCAGAAAGCACTTAGCCGATCTTTCTGAAAATTTGTAAGTATGTTCAAATATGGGTCACAGATGATGGCTGATGTTCACCAGAATAGCCGTTACTAACGGCTATAACGGCCCCGAACGGTTTTTTCCTCTTTATGGAATATCTCACGCGTACTCAAGATAAATTGGGAGTACGTTTATATGCTTTGCGTCTTGTTCGTTGTTTGTTTGTGTTTGTGTTCACTTTCATCATATCCGACGAGCACGAGCAAATACTGCGACCGTTTCAGAACATGGAACAACACTAGTTTGTTGTAAGTCACCGTGTTTTTTTTTTTTTTTTTTTTTTTTTTTTTTTTAAACCGTTAGGTGCTCCTGTTGTTGGTCACCGTTGCCAAAGTGAGTGAACGTTGCTATGGTCGGTGTGTAACGGTTGTTCTTGTGACAACTTTCGCAAAAAAAAAAAAAAAAAAGCCCTTGTCTTGGAATGTCTTGTCTGCAACGCCTTGGAATGTCTTCTCTCTGTGCGAGAACCATCTTTAGTACAGCTGGAAACTGTCGTGGAATTGGATATTTACAGTTTGAAAACCTTACCTGTGCACCCACCCAGCAGTAAGGAATGGGTCCCTGATTCAGGTCACGTCAGAAAAAGGCGGTAAAAGAAAGGGATGGGCTCCGCCTGTCATTATGCCGTGCCCCACGCTCAGTGGAGCTTTTAACAGCTCGCTGCCTCTCCGGCACTCGCCATAGTGCTTTGACCCCACCCACCCCCATCCCCACCCTACCCACCCTTCCATCCTCTATGATAGTAAAGTATATTGTTTGTTGTTGTTGTTGTTGTTGTTGTTGTGTTTTTCGGACGGGGCTTAAGAGTTTAGTTGTTTGTTTCTTCATGTACGGAGACCGTGTTAATAAAGCCCTGGGTGACCGCATGTGTAAGGCCCTAATCACGTGAAACACTCAAAGCAGATTATCTATTGTTGGCAGATGTATTGTATGGTGGTGCATCCTTGAAGAAAGCACAGAGGCATACTTTGGCAATCTCGGCTTTCGCCGATAGATTATCATGTTGCGTTCGTGATCTTTTATTGTCTCATCTGAAAGTATGTGCACAAACGCGATTGCATGCCCGTTATGTGTGTGTGTGTGTGGTGTGTGTGTGTGTGTGTGTGTGTGTGTGTGTGTGTGTGTGTGTGTGTGTATGCGTGTGTGTGTGTGTGTTTGTGTGTGTGTGTGTGTGTGTGTGTGTGTGTGTGTGGGTGTGTGTGTGTGTGTGTGCCTGCGCGCTGCGTGCATGTGTGTGTGTGTGTATGTGTGTGTGTGTGTGTGTGTGGTGTGTGTGTGTGTCTGCCTGCGCGCGCGTGCATGTGTGTGTGTGCATGTGTGTGGTGTGTGTGTGTGTGTGTTGTGTGTGTGCGCGCGCGCGCGCGCGCGCACGCCATTAATATCGACTCGACAACTGAGATTCATTCCACACTAATTTGGTATAGTTCGTGTTTGTTGTTGTAAGAGGGACAGCTGTGCTGTGATGTCGAAAGCTTAAAGAGAGCGGTTGTTTCTTCTTCGTCTTCGTCTTCTTCTTCTTCTTCAGGACAGACAACAGTCGCTAGAGACAGACCCCTGACATGCAACTCTGCAAAGATGCCAGATTCTGGCATTAAGACATAATACAGCTTACAGATTCAACTGCACCAACAATCCAGCTTTGTACAGTCCACCACCCCAGTATTCGGCTGTTGCCCTGATGGCACGATACACGGTTATTTAATGATATCATTCTGCACTGACACGGGTATTGAATCTGTACTTGTTTCTGTTAGAAAAGACAACTTGCAAGCTGTTAAAAGAAAGTGTCCTATTCCTACTTTTAAGAGGGAGGGGGGGAGGGAGGGAGGGAGGGAGGGGGAGGGAGTTACTGCAGCAGAGGAAGGAGAGGGAGGGTTAGAGAGGAGAGAGAGAGAGAGAGAGAGGGAGGGAGAGAGAGAGGAGAGAGGTGGTGTACTCAAGAGACTCGATAATCAAGTTTGGGCGGCGATCGGCAACCGCACGTTTTCGGAAGAGTGAGTACAAGAGCTTCCGACTAAGGACCAAACTTCTGCGCACGACTGGCACCAGTGAAGAATTCACACGCATTTAGCTTCAAACGTGCCCGGTCGGTCAAACCGGTAACTTTTGCCAGTGTATGCACGGTAGTTCTGCATACCGACCCGTCAGGTGGAATCAGTGGATTGACACCGACCGCCCTCTCTATCAGTCGCAAGGACATAAGCGCACACACACACACACACACACACACACACACACAAAGCAGGGAAAGATAAAACACGTTTTTTTTTCCACCTCTGAAAACCGTTATCGTTTTTCTCAATTTCTGGATCAAACGAATAGACGTATAAAGTCAGATGTTTGATTTGAAGCCGCACGTGAGGATAGTCCCGGGGGGGGGGGGGGGGGGGGGGGGGGGGATGTCAACTGTCTGCATCACAGACGCGCCGTTTCAAATAGCCTTGCTTTGGCATTTTCTCTCTCTGTTCGAACTTTAAGCAGACTGCTTGGGCAAAAATTGCTTTCGGCGTGCCTAAAACAGTGGAAAAAATGTATTCACAGCGCAAAAAGTAGTAACAATGTTACGTGTTGTGTCCAGCAGATTATAACAGCTTGTAATGTTGTCACATTTTGCGTACGTGAAATATGCAAAACGTAACAATTGTCTCCGTTTCCGAGCTCCATTGCCGACCACACACACACACACACACACACACACACACTCACATGCACACCCACACACACACACACACACACACCCACACACAAATATCTTTTTCATCCGAAAGAGAGAGAGAGAGAGAGAGAGAGAGGAGAGAGAGAGAGAGAGAGAGAGAGAGAGAGAGAGAGCATGTACGAATGAAATGTATGAATGGCATAAATGACTTGCTTTGCATCCGATTCATGCTTTATTTATACCGGTGAACCTTTACTCATTAACACTCTGTGTCATGAGAATGATGATCATGTTTACAGTAACAGCGAAAATGACCTTCACAGTTACGCACCATCCAGGATTAGACTTGGACAATGAAATTCACTGCCCAGTGCTCTAACCAAAGAGGCAGCAGCACTTGAGCATGAGAACACACACACACACCACACACACAACACACACACACACATACACGCGCGCACGCACACGCACGCACATTTTTTTTAATTTAATGACCCCTTTCAAAGCATTCACGGCGCAAAAATATAACAATTGTATTTCACCCAGCGTCACGTGTGCAGGTTGTAACCAACTGTGGCATTCTGGGTAGATCACACACGCGTAACATGTAGTGTTACAAGTGTTAAAATTTGCCCCGCGCAAGATGTAAAAATTGTTACAATTTATACGTTATTAAATTTTACGCTTTATCCGTGTGATCACGAAGAACTGCCTCTTGAAAACGACGGGGTCAGTTTCGCTCAGCGCGGGATCTAACACAGATTACCTCCCTTAAAGATTTACGAACTTCTTCTATTTAGCAAATCGATAACAAACAAGAAAGGTAACTCTTGCACCCATGGTGAGACAATAATTGTATTACCCGCCCAAAGTTGTTTCCGACCGATTCGCCCAGCAAAGGGCAATCGTAGAAAATCCTTTTGGAGGTTCTATCCCGTTTGTTCTCTGTACTTTGTATTTGTGCTAGACCAAGAAGCAGGATTGTTTGAAATAATGGGCTGGTCATTGCCTCATCATGATATACAGAATTTTGCTTCTTGCGTGTCGTTTACCGCTTATTGGTTTCCTGTCTGTGATGAAAGATGTCGTTTCGAGTCAATCCAACTGCGGTTTCTTTCTTTATTTTTTTTTCACTCTGTGTTCTGTTCTGCCAGTGTGCAAGATCAAAAGGGCTGTATAATAATAATAATAATAATAATAACATGATAATAATATAAATAACTACTAATGATAATAGCAATAATAATAATAATATATTAACTGCCATGGTGAAGTGGTTAGCATCGTGAACTGCTGGCAGGGAGGTCGTGGGTTTCGATTCCTATCAGAGCCATTCAGGTGTGGGATTCTTCTGCCCCAACTAACTTTTTACCCAGATTTGTTATGCCCTGGGCTCAGTTGCTAAGACTGGGGTCACATTGTGGAGCTGCATTCACTTCTTGGATGCGTCTGTAAGAGTCTTGCTCAATCTTCCTGACCAACACTGCAGGTGTCTGTATCTCTTGGGTCTGGTGACGCCGGGATATCTTAGGAAAAGAAAGCGTAGAGGAATACAACTCTGTCATGCAGTTTCAGGCCTGAATGGAAACCCGTAACTTCTTCATCCTGATCCGCATCGATCCGTATAAATTACAATAATAATGATGGATGAAAACACCTGGATCCATAAATAGCACACTAACCAGAAACCTGCTCTAGTCGCTATAATCAATAGTAATAATGATAATATCAATAATAATAATCTTGAATAAATATCAATTCTATGTTGTTTTGTTTTTCAGTTGGCCAGCGTTTCTTGAAAAAGGTTGTAATTAAACGAAATGTTGCGAGTAATTCCTGGGTGTTGTGTCGCTTCAACCTATTATCAACCTAAATATTTTATTTGTCAGGCATCGGACATAATATATCCAGATTTTGAGCACTTTTCCTTGTGTGTGTGTGTGTGTGTGTGTGTGTGTGCAAAGACGAATTAGAAGCGAAAGTTGTATTCGTTCGGAGTTAGGGGGCGTATCATTGTCTGACCATGGTTCCCATGTTTGTTCCAACAGTTATCGTTCTTGTTTTGTCTTTATTTAGTTATCTGCTATCATTCCCCTCTAACCTCCACCACCCCCAACCCCCACACCCCCTGCATGTGCAGTTGGCGCGCATGTAAGTCACGTGAAGATCACGAATGCTGCCGACTGACATAAAAAAGAAAACAAAAGAAAAGAGGTCAACTGCGATATTGTGACACCGTTCAACGTTTGGCGGTGTCAGTGACGTTGGTCGTGTGGAGCACGGCAAGTTGTGGATACCGGTGTAAACGATACATTTTAACTCCCCTCCACTTTTTTTTTTGTTAGAATTAAACTCCCCGGGGAGTTAGAATTAGCACGTGCCAATTTTAACTCCCCGGGAGTTAAAACAAACCACGCCAGAATGACCAACCCCCCCCCCCCCCCCCCCCCCCCCTGTTTTAGATAAACTCCCTCACCCAAAACATTCAGTTTTATGTGTTAGTCACGATATGAGAAAAAACATTTGATGTACACTGCATCCCTCCCTCCCCCTCTCTCTGTCTGTCTCCCTCTCTCTCTTTTCCTTCTCCCTCTCTCTCTCTCTCTCTGTCTGTCTATCTGGTGGTCTATTTGTCTGTCTGTGCTCAGTTGTCTCCGTCTCTATCATGTGCTCCCCCCCCCCCCCCCCCCCCCCCCCCTTATATAAATCTTACGAAGGATAAAAGGCTTAGGAGATAGGAAGTCACTACCCTCCTTTCATTCTAGCACGGAAACAACCATGATGAAGAAAATTACAATGCAAATGTGTGTGTGTCTGAGTGTGTAAACATAAAACGGACCTTATAACTCAGCTGTTTCTCAACTGATTCAATTCAATTTTGCTTGAGAAGTGGTGTGACTATACCAATGTGATCTGAAAGTTAGTGTCCTTTTTGTGGATGACATGGGCATCAGCACCCGTTCTGCTGGGCACTGGGCCTTATAGTTCAGTCCTTTTTAGGTCGATTTTCGTCAAAGCTCTGTAATGCTTGCTGTAGCAAAGGCAATCTAACCTGACCAGTTAGCATTTCAGCAGGTGACATAGCCAGCCAGCGCCTAAGATACTAGGCCTTCTAGCTTGACCACTTCTGAACCGATTATATTCGAATTTGCTGCGAAGAATGGTGTTGCCATTATAACACATCTTCACAGCAATACAAGTACCTGTTTTTATGACGGATATTCAGCATCATGTACTCTGTGTGTTACACCACTAAGAAAAGTCTGTAAATGTGAGTGTGCACATCCCACCCGTTTTCAAATTATAGAATGAGTGAGAGAAATATATTTTGAAACTTGTTTTAGCATCGCCTTACAATGCGAGTTTTACCCAGGAAAAACATCTCAAATAATCTGAATAAACTGGCGGGGGTGGGGGGGGGGGGGGGGGGGGGGGGGGGGGGGGGGAGTGGTCATTTTCGGCTTACCATTTTGACTACCGGGGAAGTTAAAAACAGGCACGCGCCCAGAATGACCCCCTCCCCTCCCCGTTTTCAAAGTATAGAATGAGTGAGAGAGATATGTTTGAAGCTGTATTAGCGTTGCCTTTAAAATGCGAATTTCACCCAGGAAAAAAAAAAATCTGAAATAAGCATGTGCACAGAATGAACCCTCCCCCCCCACCTCCCCTCTGGCCTCCCCGCCCCATTTTCAAATTGAAGAATGGTTGAGAGAAACCACTGTTTTGAAACTCCCTGTATTAGTGATGCCTTACAAAAGAAAATTTGACTCAGCACTCTGAAAATCCTGACACTATTAAAATCTCAATAAATAAAGGGAAGTGGGGGGTCATATTCGGAAATGTGCCATTTTGATCCAGGGGGGAGGGAGTGTTAACATAGGCACGTGCCAGAGATGAAACTCCCCTCCCATTCCCACCCCGTTTTCAAATTACTAGCATGTGTGAGAGAATATGTTTTGAAATTGTAATTAACATTGCCTTACAACGCGAAAGTTCATCCCAGAAAAATAGCACACCCCCCCCCCCCCCCCCCCCCCCCAGAGAGGAGATAGATGCACACACATGCGGCGCGAACACACACACACACAAAACACACACACACCACACAACACACACACACCGCACACACACTACACACACACCACATACCCACGCACGCACACTACACACACGCACGCGCGTGCATAAACACCACACGGCTCGCCGCAGATGTAGAGAGAAACTGATAGGGATTGAGAGAGAAATGCGGCGAGCGCGACCGGCGCAACACACACACACAACAACACACACACCAAACAACACCCCACACCAAACCACAACACACACACACACTCATCACACCACACACACACACTCACACACACACACAACACAACACACACCACACCACACACCACAACCCCACACACACACACACACAAACCACCCCACACGCTAGCACGCAGACGCAGAGAGATGATGGACAGCCATATTATGACAACCAACCCAACTGACGAAGTGAGTTATAGAGTTTGTTGCCACAAACAAAAAATGTATTTAGTAGTCACAGAAAAACTTTTATCCAACATGGTTTAATTAAAACAAGAATAAAAAAAACTGCTAAAGACCAGAAGAGAAAAGAAATCTTTGATATCCATTGGGCAGCCACATTCCAGCTTTGGAGGATTTAGACCCTTGTAACATGTCCGTTAATGCATTAATTCTACCCTAATGAGCGCAGATCAAAAAATCATAAGGTCTTAGGGTCTAATCGAAACCAGGTTTTCTCACCACAGAAGGGGTTTCAAGTTGCAAATCACTGGCAGCCATGACAACATACGCAGTGAAGTAAGGATCAGCAATGACGCCCGTCATTGCTCTATTGCGCGTGTAAACTATATTTGAAACACTGTAGGCCCAATATCCATACAAAAAAAGGGGGTTTTTTTTTAAGCTCGGGTATAGCAGCGTGACTTGTAGGGCATCCTCGCTACTATCCCCCCTTCGCTTAACTTAACAGGTTCTTAAATATAATTACGGGAACGGTGAAGGTACTATTTTGTTCTCTATGTTAAACTTAATATACCTAGGCGCTAACGCTGCGAAAAAAAACATCTTTGATCCGACTCGAGGCTCGCGATTCGAACCCTCTTCATTGGATGGTAGCTTATACAAAAATAATACGACCGCCATCATGACATTCTGAGGGTGGTCAAAGATGCTTGGTACCGCATGTGCGCTAGTCTCTGACCGCAATGTTAGTTTGCAACATCCCAAGTACGTCTATTCAACAATTCCGAACGCGAATCGACTCAGAACACCTGAGGGGATTCGCGAAAAAAACCGCTCATTTCAATATTTCCAGGGCTCACGCGCGTGCATGCGAGCTACCGGACACGAGTGTTTCAGGTTCGCAAATGCGGTTTGCATAAGGTAACACAGACAGACAGACAGACAGAACAGACAGAACAGACACACACATAACACACTACACACACACACACACACACAAAGGGATTTGGGAATATATATAAAGACAAAATATGATCAATTATTCATTCATTTTACATTAAATTGTAGCCAGTGTTCTGGGGCAGTGTGTGTGTGTGTGTGTGTGTGGGGGGGGGGGGGGGGGGGGGGGGCGGCGAGGGGGGGATGGATCTGGGGAGAGGGGAGAGGGGAGATGGGGATTCATTCCTTGGCCTAAGGACAGCAGAACGATTACCCCCTTGTTATTTTTTAACTCCCTGGGAGTCAATAGGTAATCAACACTTCTTGATCGAAATAATCTCCCGGACGAGTTATTTTAGGCAAGTGCGTATTTAACTCCCCCATCCAAACCCCCGCCTGAAACGCGTGAGCTTATAACACATAAAACTGACGTTTTGGAGGGATGTTAATCTCAAACAGGGGACGGGGGGCGGGGGGGGGATGGGGGGGGGGAGGCATTCCGGCGCCGTGGTTTGTTTTTAAACTCCCGGGGAGTTAAAATTGGCACTTGCTAGATTCTAACTCCCGGGGAGTTAAAAAGTGGAAGGGGCGTTAAACTGGATCGTTCACCACCGGATGTTCCCTGCATTTCCCACTCTATAAAGAATACATTGCTGGCTCTGTGAGGCCGTTTTTTAGTTGCCTGTGCTTTGTTTGGTGATGCTCGTTTTCAAGCGCTCGCTTCTGTTTTGTGGCGAGACCGTACTGGGTTGCAACGAGTGGCGGTGAGTCAATGAGTGTTGCCTGTGATGGTAATGGTGCGTTGAGGAAGTGATAGTGAGTAGTTGTGATGGTTGATGAGGGTAGAGCCGGACCGTTCGCTGTTGCTGTGCGCATCGGCACCACAGCGATGGTACACTGTCGGTTCGTCCTCTCTTGAGTGTGTGTGGTAGTGTGTGTTTGGTGTTGGGTGCGTAGCAGTGAGTGCGTGTGCTGTTTGGTGGTGGTGTGTTGTTTTGTGAGATGAGAGAGAGAGAGGAGAGAGAGAGAGAGAGACGAGTGTGAATGTAACTCTGACTTGATTCATGTCCCTTGACGGCATCTAAAAAAAGAAAATGGCAATTTTTCAGCTATCCCCCAACTATATAGCATTTTGTTACATTTTTGTTGTTGTTGAGATTTCATGACAGGAATAGCACACCAATTCAGCTCACAAAGGGCATTGATTTACGACAGAAACTAAGCAGGATTCTCGAAAAATATCACTGATTCGTTTGTTTTCCTTTTCATCATGGACGTGGGTGATTTCGAGTGTAGCCATCTTGACCAACTCTCTTTTTCTTCTTCTTTTTTTTTTCTTCTCTTCGTACGCACCGATGCTCCTGCGGACACTTTCTGTATAGACAAGCAAAAGGGATTACTCCCAGATACCCACAAGGAGGTGGAGCTGGAGCTCTGTGTGTATGACCGTGGTTTTTTTTTTTTTTTTATCCAGCGCCGTTATTGGCAGCCATACTCCAACTTCGGGGAAGGCTGACTCATTAATTGCAGAGAGAGAGGAGACGAGAGAACAAACTAACGAAATGATTATTAATGAGGTAAGCTTACAAAGCCATTCTTCAGCAGGGGTTACGGTGGAGGTGGGGCTATTCCAAAATGAAAAGTCAAAGAATACACACAAAACAAGGAATGTCAGAAAAACACAAACGCATGAGCTTGAGGAAGGAAACACAAATCACGGGCGACATGACAGTAAACAAGACATCGAACAACCGATGGGAGATTCATAGAGAGAGAGAGGAGGGAGAGAGTAGGACGATGGAGAGAGAGGGCAGAGAGAGAGAGGGAGGGAGAGGAGAGAGGAGTGGAGAGAGCGAGGTGCGGAGGAGAGGAGAGGAGAGAGAGAGAGAGACGCGAGAGTCACGTTTTGCATGTATACTTGCACTGGCTCAGAGAGAGAGAGAGAGAGAGAGAGAGAGAGTGTAATGTGTCAACCGTTGGATCAGTAACACGGTCTGGATAGGCACTTGGTCATTTGTTTGTTTCATAAACTTAAGAACATGGGTGCAACGATTGAAAAAAAAAACAACAAAAACTTCAGTGCGACAAAAATCTTTGTAGATGCTGGGGTTGGATTTTTGTGACGAAAGTGCTTTTGCTGACTTTTGTTTTAGAAACCATTCATTTCAAAATGGCATCTTCATTTTTGTACCCCAGGTTCTGTATAGAACAAGGGAGGTACTTTACAATGGGAACGAAGAGAAAATGCTGTGTGTGTTGTGTGTTGTGTGTGTGTTGTGTGTGGGTCAACAAGTGTTCCACTCGCTCCAGACAACAAAAGCACTACAGGGCATATTTTTGTTCTGAAAATTTGAAGGTATGTTCATTATGGGTCACGGATCACAGTGCCCGATGTTTTATTTTACCATTATCCGTTACTAACGGCTATAACGGCGCCATAACGGTTTTTCCTTCTTTATGAAATATCTCAGAAAGTACCAGGAGGGGACCGATCTTTCTGAAAAATTTCTAGGCAAAATGTTTATTATGGATCATGGATGAATGCTCGATGTGTTATTTTACCGTTATAGGTGTACTAACGGCAATAACGGCCCCATAAACGGGTTTTCCTCCTTTAAGAAATAGGATCTCAGAAAGTACTAGGCTGATCTTTCTGAAAATTTGTAGGTTGAGATGGTCATTATGGGTCACGGATGATGCCGATGTAATTATGTTTACCGTTATAACCGTTAACTAACGGCTATATAACGGCCGTAAAGATTCTTCTTCTTTTATGGAATATCTTAGAAAGTACTTGGCCTATCTTTCTGAAATTTGTAGGTATGTTCATTGGGTCACAGATGATGGCCGATGTTTCCTCCCAAAAGCCGTTACTAACGGCTATAACGGGCCCAAAAGGTTTTTTTTCCTCTTTATGGAATATCGCACGCGTAGCAAAATAAACTTGGGAGTACGTTTTATGTCTTTGCATCTTGTCTTTTTTGTCTAGCTGTGTATGTATTTATCAAGAATTTCGAGACAAGAAGCTAATGAGTACAGTAGGTCTTAACACACAAAAATATTTATCAGTTCAGCCTTTCTATCTATAGACAGTGTAGCGACTATAAACCATTGAAGCAAAATTGACAAGGATGTGAAAAGGGACAAACAACTTTTCATTGAATTTTTCAGTTTTCATGAAAGAAAAGGCGCAAAATATTCCAGATTTGACAGAACAGTAAATTCTTCCGCCACACAGCAAGAAGGCTGCCATTGTTTTGTACAAAACTGCATTCGTTTTTCTTCAGAATCGTATTACAATGAGGGTGTTTTTTGCATTGTTGTTTGTGTTCTCTTCATTCAAGAATTGTGCTACAGACATTGGCTGAATGTACAAAGTAATAAAGAGTTAAGAGTGTGTTGGATGACCTCACGGGTGAAACCTTTTACTCAGATAGAGAGATAAATCTTCCCAAGTCTACCATTGTGGCGGTTGGGTGTTAAGTCTTTCGGAGGAGATCAGTAGACGAGGTTCTACGTGACACTATGCATTTCGCGCACCGTAAAAGAAACCCACGACAACCTTGTTGTTGCCCCTGACAAAATTTTGTGCATGATTAAAAAAAAAAAAAAAAAAAAAACTCCTCCTTCGAAAAGAGAAAACAAACATATGCGCACGAGGAGAAAAACGAACCATGCGTGGCTCGCACTGATCCGCAGTGTCCCCCCCCCAGCCCCCAGACACCCCCAGTGTCCCCCCCCCCCCCCCCCCCCCTACACACACTCCCACCTCTACCACTGTCACCACCCCACTTAAGGGAAAGAGCAACCCGACTTTGACAACCCCCCGTGAGATCTGTCGTGTGGTTGCAAGAAGTGGACCTAAAATGTGTGAACAGTCAGTCCAACAAAGAACGACACTGCTGGAAGGATAATCAGTACAGGAGCAGCAGTACGTGGCCCGTGCTTTGTTCGAGACTAGCGTCTCTCCCATTCAGAATGACACGCTACACATACGTACACAAAATATTCTCAATTGGGGGGGGTTGGGGGGGGGGGGGGAGGAGGAAAGAAGCAAAGACATCAGCAAGTGGTCTGTTGTAGTCTTAATCAAAGAAGAAGCGGCGCGATACAGTCGCCCAAAAACCCTTCGACATTTCAGCCCTATCTCAAGTAGGAAGAACCTCATGCAGACCCTTTGTCATACGTAGGCTGCCGAAAGGGGACAGGAGGGGTTGTCTGGCTTGTCACGACGGCATTCACATACGAATAAACAGCACTTAACAAAGTTACAGAGTAACGCAGACTTTTATATTATAGCTCAAACCCACGAGTAGCGTTCCCGACACGATTTTTGTCGTTCAGCCATCACCAACAAATGACAAGAACTGGTTCGTCTGGGCATTTCAGTACAGGACTTAGCTGGGGGGCCCCACCCGATCTTTGGGTGTATGGGTTTTTTTTTTTTTCTTTCTTTCTTCTTTTTTTTTTACATTCAAACCTTAGACAAAATGCATACATAATAACACCACTCCCCTTGGGGCGGTCTGCGTGTTACAAGCAGTTTGCGCATGTTCACGGTCTATGCCTTTCCCGCTTGGTACACTGAATTTCGGTTCCTAGTCATTACTCTTTCTTTTATATTTATTTGTTATTGGTTTTTTGAGGTTCATTCACCACCTAATCGCTCGAGAGAATTCCAGTAAGTAGTACGGTCGCAATACCGGAAGTCTCTGTCCGCAGTTCAACAACAATCGTACACCGCCATTTTTTTCACAAACAACGAACCATTAAACCGTGAATATCTGAGACGCATTTCATACAAGCGAGGCGATTTAGAATTCCTCGGCTTGCTGGTAACCACTATTTCCACACAAGCTAACGAGTCCAACGAAATGCGTACGAAATTGATAATGTTAGAAATCGTAAGGAATCGTGGATTTTTTTTGTTAATTTTCTGTTCAAAATCTTGACGCTGTACGAATCGTTACGAAGTTGGTAAGATAGACTTAGGAATATTCGTGAGGTTCTTCTTCTGCTCAAAATCGGCGGGAACCATATTGAAGATTGCCCAGAATAGTACACGATTTGCACAAATCGTTTAGGAATACTTAAAGAATGTTAAGATTCAGTCAAGAATAAGCTACGAAAAATCTTCCGAAGGCATCACGAATTTGGTACGGTTATAATTTAAATCGTGACTGTTCTTGAAAATTCGTGGAAGTTTTCCCTCAATATCAGTATAAAAAAGCCCTCAGCCCTGCTGGGGCAGCATTCAGTTCCAAAATGGATTGCCAACGTAGAGCAGCTAATTGCTCTGGCCTGGAACTGGGGTAGACACAGCTGCTGGTGATGAATAGAAGAAGACATGGTTCGAAGAAGGGGAAGGGCTCCCAGGTGGTGGGTCAGCCTAATTATATACCCCTGTCGACTGGATTTAGAGTCATTTCTAGATTGGTTCATGGTTCACGAGTGGACATTGCTGAAAAAAAATTCGTACCTGATTCTTACCTATCGATAAATTCGTAGGACAGTTCTTAAATGCTTGTCGTTGACGCTTCGGTGCTTGCATTTCGTGGCATTCTTTGGACAGATTCGTAGCCGATTCGTTTGTCAAGACACCGCTTCACGACTCCCAGGAATGAGTTAAGAAAGACATAGGAATGCTTACGAATCGATTAGGACTCAGTTACGATACATAGAAATCACTACGATTTGATTGACGGTATTGACTAAGATTTTTTTATTCGGGAGTTTCGTGGCCAAAAATTTTGAACAGCACAAAACTTTTGCCCCGAATTCCAGAATGCTCAAGAATTGCAAGAAAGAACTGACTAAGAACAAATGTGAATCAGTTACGAACTTCAGGAAACTTATTACAGATTTAACTAAGAATACCGGGAGTTGATACCATTCCTGGCATTCGTAGGATCTAGCCTCTGTGGAAATAGTGGCATCAGCGAGCGGAGTCAGCGGAGAAGTAAGAGGAGCTAAAAATAGCCAGCGAAGAATTAGATAGAGAGTTCGTTCAATACTCTCGTAAGGCTATCTGACGTGCGAGGGAGGGAAACAAAAATTGACCAAACGGTGTGTGAACGCACTGACGCTTGGATGGCACCGAGAAACAAAATAAGACTTTCTCTGATCACCAACAACCACCAGAAGAGCTTGAAGGGAAAAAAAAAAGCCCAGCCTACGTTAGATGTGGGACAGTTTAGGTTGTTATTCTAGCGACTGTGGCGTTTACTTACCCCTAGCCTTTCGTTACTTCTTGCCACTTAAGCCAGTCAAGCAGCAGGCTGATGGTTATGGATAGGCATGCTATTGTTGGTTGTGTTATGCCGGAGGGGTAAATGATTCCCTAATCTGGGCAGTGAGGAATATGGAGGAGTACCTGCATGACGCACTCCAAGTCGTGTCTCTCTGTGTATTGTCATTCAAAATGCGCCGTGACTTAAAGAGACATGGCTACTGTTGTGCTGGGATGGCTTGAAATGAAGGTAGCGAGTAGGTTTAGGACGGGATGGAAGGCGGAAAGGGGGGGCCCAGGTGTTCAGAGGCAGGCCATGTCAAAGTGTGTGAGACCGTCGCATCCACCGATTGTACTCTAGTGACACAGTCGGACAAGTGAGAAGGTGTAGATAATGTTGAGCGGCCAGAAAGGAGACTGGGCGGTTGTAATCTTACCAGTATTTCGGGGCCAGAGCAGGACAGGATGAGAGGACAAGAACCAGGGTTGAGGTTCAGAGCAGGGAAAGCTACAGGTGGCGTGGGATTGCGCATTTGTTTTTGGTTTGGAGCAAAAAGTGTTAGGATCGTTTAGACCATAGCCCGAAGAGCGACCACAAGGGTTGGTGACTCACTAGCAGGTTCATGCATCTTCCATACCAGAGGGGAAGGGTGTGTGTGTGAAAGAGAGAGACAGGCTGTGCTCCGGTTTCTCGATCGGAGGTTGGTCTATCCGAGGCAGTTGTTCGGAGGACAGGAGATGGTAAGTGCGAACTAGGAGCATCACTGATGGATGATAAGGGTTACGCATGGTTGGTGGAAAGAAAGAAAAGAAACAAGCAAAAAACAGAATTTAGACTGCTTGCAGTGCCAGTTTTCGTATCATCGGAGCACAAAATCCACCCGGCAGTAGGTTTAGGTATTCAGAGCAATGAATGCTGTGTTTCATCGTCGGCGGTGAGAGTTGAGGTTGAGCGTTGATGGCGAGTTAGACGTCTTATGGCCATGGTCTAAGAGACACGTGACACATGCAGAACTAGGTATGCATCTTTTGTGGCAACGTAGGTCGCAGGCAGTAGGTGGGCGAGTTGCGTGTGGGAGGCTCCATATTTCTCTGTCACGAGCTATGGTTTCGCTTGAATTCGGGTTCAATTTCGGACTGTTTAGGTCGGTGGAAACTAGAAGGGCATGTGGTTTACAGGGACCACCAGGCGGCCCTCTTTGTTGAGTTGGGTCGGGCCCCGATGGTTGGATGGCCTGCTAGTGACAGGGCCGCCAGTCAAGGATGGGGAGCAAGGGACGAAAGTACGCATGGAGGCAGGCTACTGCCACGAGCCCTAATATTCGGCGAAGGGGTAGCATAGCAGACAGGTGACGAGAGGCAATTTTTTTTCAGCCCTAGCCCATAGGAGTGCGACCCTATGTCTGCCTGAGGGGACTCAGACCACGGTTAGCCCAAGGTCAGCGGATCTAAACGACAGGCACGACCATCGCCGATGCGCCATTACATCTCAGGGGAGCCGTCTCCCCCGGCGGAGAAAAGGCTCGACCCGCCAGTCACCCAGGTTGGACGGAAGGATCACGCTGCGGCGTGAGTGAACCCTGACAGATCCACCTCACAGTGTTCCTTCGAAAGGAGATCTGCACTCTCCCTTGGCGTACGCACGCGCTATGTGCACTCGTCACTTTCGGGGTGAGAAGGTTTTTGTACCTCTCGCTCCGGTCATTGCCAGTGATCCTTTCAGTCTCTGTCTCTTAAAAAAAAAAGAAAAAAAAAAGACAATACAAACGCAAACTGCACGAAAAACTGGATGTAAAGAACGCAGCCTTCATATTCACGCCGAAACAACGGCCGTGTAAATTTCAAGCTGGTGCTGTGCATTTGGAGCATCCCCCCCCCCCCGGCCCAAAATTGTCTGAGCTGAAGAGGATGTTTTTATACAAGAGATTGTACCTCGTGTTGTTTTTGTTTTGTTTTTTGGTGAATGGTATAAAGTGCTATATGTCAGCCTACTGTTCAGCCGTAGTGTTTTTAGGGTAAGTTCTATTTTGACCTGGGTGGGGCAGCGACCTGACGTCGCCGTCTTTCTCTGTCTGTCATGGTGTACTGTTTACCTCCAGTTCGTTTAGGTCTTCTGTACTCTTTGTCTTTCTATCTCTTTCAGGCTCGGTATGTATATGACTGTGTTATTTGAATTGTCCTGGACCCGTGTTCTTACACGCGGTTTTTTCTCAATCTCTCTAATTTTCTGTTCGGTCTCTACCTGGTTCAGTCTCTGTCGGTTCTCTGTCTCTGGTCTCTCTTGACAATGTAGATGTGTGGGTGTGTGGGTGTGTGTGGTGTGTGCGGTAGAAGATGTGTGTGTGTGAGGTGTGAGTGTATGTGTGAGTTGGTGATGGTGGTAGTGGTGATTGATCGCCAAAATTAGGGATTCCCCCCCCCCCCCCTCCGCCCGTGTATCTAAGATAGAATTTTGTAACTTCTGTTGTCAGTCTGTAAGTCATCCGACATTTGCCGTTAACTTAGCCAGGAAACGGATACAAGTATGGCAGAGTTGATATAGAAATCGGACATTACCCCACACCCCCCCCCACCAATTTCTATCCCATAACCCCTCTGTCATTTCCGTGAGCTTGGCAGCCATTTTTATTTGGATGCCCGAATAAAGGAAAAGATAAGAAGTCGACTCGTTCGATTTTTGTTTGCAAATGTCCTAAATGTTAAATGTAAGTTGTTATTGTCGAGGAAGAACCCAAGAGGTAGACATGCATGGGTCTTTGTCCTGTGCGTGTTTGTCAGGTCCTTGGCGGAGGTTAACTAACCCCCTACTCTTTCTATAATTTGCTTACATTCTCAGCAACGCAGTTACTAAATTTTGAAGACTGTACCCGGCCCGTGTCGTGCCAATAGTGGCTGACCGGAAATTGCTGATCCGCATTGCAGCCGCACGTCAGCAGCGAAAGGATGGACTGACAGAGCAGACGAGATACATTCTGCGGGTAACAACTGTGCGGGTTGACGGGAAACATTTAAAAAACTTCCTACACTTTCCATAAAAATGATCACAAGGAAAGAAGTTCGTACCTAGGTCCTGGGGATGTCGTAGCGAGCAGGTGTTATTAACCTACAAGTGCAGTGCTCTGATCGTGAACTGTGAGCTGACCCCAGCAGGCTTTTGAAACGTAAAGGAAATATTGCGGGGACCCGGTCTATTTCCGCAGGTGCGCGTCGCAGCAAGGTATTTCCTGTGTACAGGAAAAATGTCAGTCAGGCGAAAAGGGGTGGTAGCGATTTCTCGCTCAGTGAATGCGTAGAGCACAATGAGTCTTCAGTGTTTGAGAAGGCGAGGAGAGTTGGGCGCGCGCTGCACACTAGAAGTGTAAGTGCTGGGGTAGTGTGCCTCAGAAGGCCGCAAGATGTCTGATGAATGCTGGGGTACATCTCGGTTCGCATTGCACGGATAGCTGCGATGGCACGTGGTCGGTAGTCTTCTGTGCGAGTTATATGCCACTTGCTCACATCACGATTCCAGTTCAGGCAGGTGTATGTCGTGGGTGTTTCCGAGTCGTCGGTCACAAAGCTTCGCCAACTCAGCCACTTCGAATGGAGAAGCCGCGGAACTGAAGTACGTGGCTGTGCTGATTGCATGAAGCGTGGACGGGGCAGACCAGACCATGCGCAAATGTGTGCATGGCTGAAGCCCAAGTCTCACGACCACAGAGAACACGTCCAACAAGGGAGTTCCATATCTGACCCCCACTGTAAGAAGCATCTTCGGCGTGTCTGCTGGCTGTGTATTCACGCAAGCGTTGCGCGTTGGTCAATTGTCGAGGAGCACGATGGTGACGACCGAGGCAGCTGTGGCAGGAGATCAGGCGGCTTGTAAGTACCCCTGACTAGAAATTGTTAACTCAGCAGTTTTCCACAGTCCTTCTACAAACAAAGGTCACCTCTGCGACCCGTCGTGAGGCTGAATGAAGCCACATGTCATTTGAACTTCTCTGCTAGCATGCCCGTGGTCCTTTATGTAGGGACAGGCCGGATTCGGGCGGTCCCAAACGAGGGAATGAAGTGCTGCTTATAGGAGTGTGTCATCAGGACCAGCAGCGCGCACGTCACGAGTGAGTCGCGGGCATTCCATGAGATATGTCGTGTCCCACACCCCCACAACCGACGTGCCCAGAGGCAATGCATGTTGCAGTGATACAGTCGGCGAAGGTTGCCAGAGCCGACCTGGCTTGCAGGTCAACCAGTTTAGTCTCTGTTTCTTTGGAAATGGTGGGATGTGAACCCCTCTTCAACTTGCGTTGCCGCTTTGGTGAGTGCTGAGGGGGAAAAAGAGGGGAGGCCTCAGTCAAAACCACTGAAACAAGGACATTATTTGCGAATGCTGCGGCTTTCGACGCACGACAGGGTATTAGGACAAGTGGCTAGGCACAATGCACGTATAAGTGACTTTCTCAGTTTGCTGTGGCGTATATGGTTGACGTCCCTCGGAAATTTACCGGCCATAGTTAGCTGCACCGGGACATTGCCCGTAGGCGAGTCTCAGAACTTGGTTAAATCCAGACCCCAGTTCCCAAACTGAACAGCATGAGGAATATTGGTGCACCAGGGTAGTCCCAGTGATACTGTGGAACGCAACAAAACCTCAAGAATTCTTCGATTGATTGTTGTGACACGGAATCCAACAGAATGTAGTAAAATAGACAACTGTTCACAATTGATGACGTTGGTTACGGTCGTCAGCCAAGACACGTGAAGTATTTCGCTTCCGGAATTCTTCAAGAGAGACCGGCGATTATCTGTTGACTTGTAATTTGAGTTGTATGAGTCCGGTTCCGCGGGTGTCTTTGACACGTGGGATGGGCACTGGATCGCATGAGTCACAGGTGGCTCTCTAAGCACCTGGTCTCCGGCGTCTACCGGAAATGGGAGTAGGGAGCTGCAGGAAGTTTGTGAATTGGTTTAATGTGTCGTCCTTTACAAGACGCCAGTCATCTCTGTTCTCGCAACGCAAATCCTGGCGCGCCAGATGCACAGCAAACTGTTAAGTGATACGGTAGGACATTGGGCGACAGCAGTGACTTGAAGTGAGCAGCTTTCAGCAGACCGTGCACCTCGGAAATGGTGTCCCACTTTTTCCCCCCTGTATTGATGGTTATGAAATTGTTTTGCAGAAAACAACGCTCACTTGATTTGTCATTGAAATCTTGATGCTACTTTCCTGCAGAATTTCGATTTGAAAGCAGTGTCAAGGGTTTCTTCCCGTTTGCTGAATGGAGGGGAGTCACCAACTGTCAAATGAGGTGCCTTCTGTACCAAGCAAAGAAGAAAGGCACCCCGAGTGACCACGAGGGCAAAGGCCATTCGGAAGGTAGAAGATACGCCAGCCAACGAGGTATGTTTTCAAGCAACTTGCTTGACATCGTTTGCCGGATGTGTTGATTTCGTGAAAGGAAATGGTAGTCTTCTGTGTGGGGTCCAATGCTCTGTATGAGACGGTACAGATCCTCACCCTCACAGTGGAAGTGGCTTTTCGTTTCACCACTGTTTACGAACTGTCCAGTGTCAGGTTCCATTGGGCCATGGAAAGTGAGGCATGAGCTAGTTGGTTTGCTAGAACAGAGAGACAATAAACAACGACACAGTAAGTGAAACATAGGAGCGATATTCGTGGAAGTTATGTCCAAAAGTAGGTAAGACAGGGGTTCGGTATAGTGCTAGAATAGCCTGGTGAAACCAGGTCTGAAAACCTTAAGAAACAAGCACTCAGCGGTAAATGGAAACAGAAAGCTGCAAGCGTGCCGGAGACAAGAACGGAGAAAAGCGGAAGAACGAGCACACAAAACACAGTGTGAAGAAGTGAAATAGCACCTTAATGCACGAACCCAAAACAAGACGGAGAAAGTTTTCGGCAACATAAGGCGTACTCAGCGAGCAAAAACAATGAAAACGGAGTAACAGACCTAATACAGTGCCCACAAGATTTTCCCCTGTGCATTAGCCAAAGTGGTGAGTAGGAAGTTGAAAGAGGGGCAGGGGGCGAAGGAGGTGTGGAAGTGTCGAGTTTTCGAGGAGCTGGCACGAGGAGGAAAGAGGGGAGAGTGCCAGCGAAGGAGTGAGGACAAGGGGAGAGCGAGGAAAGGAGGCAGAGGAAGGGGGCAGAGGAAGGAGAGAGAGGAGAGAGAAGGAAAAGTAGAGGGGAAGAGTGGAGAGTGGTGAGACGAAGGGAGAGAAGGGGGAAAGAGGAACGGGAGGGGAGAAGGAGAGGGTAGAGGGGGGGGCAGGGAGAGGGTGATCGGAGATTTAGCAAAGAGCGGAGGAGGGGACCAGAGGAGGGGAAGTGATGCAGTTAGAGATCTGATGAGTGAGAGGAGA
>JADBJO010026891.1:0-21994 GCA_016801955.1 Conus betulinus | reverse complement strand
GTGCATTCAGCCGCGATTGACCTCTCTCTCTCTCTCCTCTCTCTCTCTCTTCTGTCTCTCTCTCCTGTCTCCTCTCTCTCTAGCTCTCTCTCTCTCCTCTCTCTCTAGAGGATGTAATCCCTTCAAAGGGGGCTGTGACCTTCTGAATAAATTATCGTGTATCGTTACGTTGATCCGTTATTCTCTCTCTCTCTCTTCTCTCTCTTCTCTCTCTCTATCACACACACACACCAACACACACACACAACACACACACACACACACCACCCACACACACACCAACACACCAAACACGCACCTATGACACACCACAAACATCAATATGCGAACACACCACACACCAACACACTATCACAACACAGGACGACTTACATTCTCACTGAGATTCCAACCCATGATATTGTACACTTACTACACAACACCATAACAGCAGAACGATACAGGTGTCGATGGAGGTCGAGAACATAATCTAACAGAGCGGGGGGCGGTTTCAGGTGAAGGTTTAGACATCCGTGAAGTCACTGAACCTCAGTTCGCCCGACTGGTTATATTATAAAGTGAATCTTAAATGAGGCAGGGAACAGCAAACCGCAAACAGTTAACAAGCCGGGTAACTCTTACTCCCATAGTGAAATGGATACACGACTATAACTCCAAACGAGTACTGCTTACGACAACGAATCGCCTTGCAGATATGACAGCACAGAGCACACAGAAACAAACAGCATCAATGACAGCACAGAGCACACCCGAACAAAGAGCAGAAATGACAGCAGCACAGAGCACACCGAACGAACAACAGCAGAAATGACAGCACAGAGAGCACACACAGAACAGACAGCACAGAGCACACAGAACAAACAACAGAAATGACAACACAGAGCCCACAGAACAAACACAGCAGAAATGACAGCCACAGAAAGCCGACACAGAAACAAACAACAGAAATGACAACAACACAGAGCACACAGAACAAACAGCATACATAACAGACACAGAGCACAACAGAAACCAACAGCAGAATGACAGCACAGAGCACACAGAACAAACAAGAGACATCTCACTGGGTTGTCACGGCTCCTAGGGATTCGTTTGTCGGAAGCAGTGTTCGTTTTGGAGTTTCTTGTCGTGTGTTTAATTTCATGAGGGGAGAAAGGAGCTGGACCTGCTGGGATGTTTTGTTTTGAAGGTGATGTGATGCCGGCAGAAATGTGAACACCATTTGAACAAGAAAGACTTTATCAGTCGCTACAACACAAATACAAGCAAATGTACTCTACAAACCTCTTTTCTTCTCGTTCTTCTTCTTTTCGTCTCTTCTTTCTCCCCCCCCATCCTCCCTCCCTCGCCACCGACCGCCACGGATTATCATATATACTCAATCTGTCCACAAGCGAGCGGAATAGGAAGGAGTTGAAGTGTAGGATTACGTAGAACGAAAGGGGTTGGCGAGACGGTTTATAGGAGTCAGCCAAAGCGTAGAGTATTTGTTAGAGACAGAGAGTTAGAGGTTAGATTTAAGAGGAACGTTGAAGTTAAAGAGGCAGAAGAAGATAAGTTGTTGCGTTAGGAGCTGTATCGAACAAGATTTAGGAGTTAGACGTTCGTTTGTGAGGTAAGTAGCGCTTAAGGTAGTATAGGAGATGAGCGTTTAGTAGTTTTGCCTTGTTGTTGTAAGTTTCGGTTGTATAATGCTGCGTGCGCGGTTGGTGTCTAATGACCGTCCGTGTTTTCAGTTTTTATCCCCGCCTATTAAAGGAGACCGAGTGGAAGCCCGTCGGAGGGCCAGGTGCCCGCAATGGGGGAGGGGAAGGTGAGCAGGTAAGCTATGTTGTCGAAGGGCGTCGAGACGGTGAGTAGTTGCATGCAAGTCATCCATTAACAACCGGTACAAAGAAGATTGGGCCCCTCTCTTCGGAAAATTTGGTGGTTTGATTCGACGGTGAGGGATTGGATTTGGTGAGGTGTGTGTGCACGGAGCATTGTTACGCGTTTGCGTGCGCCCCGGAGATCGTTACACCACGGGTAACCCCGTCCAAATTCTAATGAGATCTCAAATTCGCAGATAGGAATCTGTTGCCTCTATGTGTTTACACACCCACAGTTGGATGTTTGGCTGTTATAAGGAAATGGATAGTAGGGGTCGATGACCCAATTGTAATCCCCGAAGGGGAAATGGTGCACTAGCGATACGATGTACGACGAAAACGGACCGTAGGAACGCCCGACGCACGGCAGGAAGATTCGGAACCCAAACCCCCAGGGACCACCAGGATCCGAGTACGGCGCACAACACTGAGTATCCGGCCCCACAATTCTTTTCAAAATTGTGTTGATGTTTTTTGTTGCTGTTTAGCGACAGAAGCCAACATCTGCTGAAACTGAGTTAACCCGGTTTGGTGACAGTGGTCCGAGTTTTAAAGCCCCACGCTGCGGATCTGTGGTTGCCGATCCGGATAAACCAGCGGATGGAAGGATCCCCCATAAATATGTTAACAATTGGTCCTTCTTCAGTAGAGCAATGAATAGTCGTTTTCAAGATTGATTGCTGTATTGGCTGTAAACAGCGTTATCCCTGCCTCGTTTAAAATTGGATATGTATGACAGTTTTCCGACTCCTAACTCCTTCTCGTAAATTTTCATATGTTGCTTATATTCTGGGTAATATATTGCGCGTGGAATGTTAGCGAGCTGTGTTAATTTCAGATAAAAGAATCTTGGGGTATTTCGTTTCTTCTGTATATGCTAGATTTAGAGAGAGGCAGAGAGAGCCTGGGACAGAGAGAGGGCGAGTAGAGAGAGAGAGAAGAGAGAGAGAGAGAGACAGACAGACCAGACAGACAGACAGACAGAACAGGACAGGCAGGCCGCAGACAGACAGAACAGACAGACAGACAGAGATCAGTTTTCAGTTTTCTGTTTCATCAAGGAGGCGTCACTGCGTGCGGACTAGTCCATATAGGCTGTTTGACCACCACATCCGCTAAGTTTGAGAACCACACTACGCAAGACATGAAGCTGATGGATGTATGAATTAACAACACGACTGAGACAATTGAAGAACAGCGGTTATCGTGGCTCGAGAGGAGAGAAGAAGAGCGAGGCGAGAGCGAGGAGAGAGAGAGAGAGAGAGAGAGAGAGAGAGAGAGAGCTTTATACTTTAAACCCTCTTCGGTGGCATTTAAACGTATAATGTGGGTAAAAAGAAACTAAGAAAAACAAAAGAAACAAAATATCTGCCGGAAATTTCAAACACACAAACAAGCAACCAACAACAAAACAAAAAGCAAGCAAGCAAGCAACCCAACAACAGGACACAAACCTGCAACACAGCAAGGAGACTAAAAAAAGAAGAAAAACAGGAAACATCGGCGGAAAAAGAAAAAGATTACCTTTGCGAAACATAACTACAGGCACCCAGGTGTTGTAGCTAATCACGACGCTCGTGTGCATTATCCGAGAGATTCATTAAGCAAAACTCTCCCCCCTCGGCTCGCCCCCCTCCCCCACCTCTCCCCCTTCCCTTTCTTCACTCCTCTTCCTCACAACACCCAGCTACTGATTTCTTTTCCACCCCCGATACAATATCTTTCTTCGAGGCAGAAAACGAACGCTCAATACCTTCCAAGATTAGGTTTCAAATAGGTTTAGGGCTTTCTGCGGTTTTCTTGTACTGGGGGCATTTAGCGGGGCAATACGTGGTGACATACTGGTTTAAGACAGAGGTCAAACACCTCTCGAAACCATTGCGCGCGCGCGCGCGGCACCACACAACGCACACACACACACCACAAAACACACACACACCACACACACACCACACACACACACGCACGCACGCACTCACGCACGCACGCACACACCACACACACACACACACACCACACACACGCACACGATGGTCAGTTCTCTGGCCCAAAGCGGCTGGGCTGTACTTTAACAGCCTCATGTGTTCCTCTCCGCAAAAATGAAATGACAACAAATACGTTTGTGTCGTGTTTGTGTTTTGAAGGAGAAGTGTCATTTAAGTGTTGCTCTTTTTCCTTGCTGCAGTTTTCGTTTCTATCATTTATATCGTATAGTCCCCCAAAGCAGGAGAGCTGGGGGGACGGGGGAGAGCCTGCCATGGCGGAAAAAACTTCACTAACCTATAACTCCCTGGTCAGATACCGGTATTTTCGAAACCCTGATTGTTTCTCCTCAGTTGGCCGCGGAAAGTGGTAATTTTTACTCCTCGGCCATTTTTCGGTTTTAAGAAGAATGCCTATACCCAAAAAAGGCTGGTGTGCAATACCATAGTAATTTTGTTGATTACAACAACATTTACTATGGTATTGCCCACCAGCCTCTTTGGAGACTATAAGCATTGCAGACCGGTTCAATTTGAAGAAGCATTATTTTCCGTCCCATTTACCCACATCAAGCACATCCTGTCAGTCAGGCAGAATCATCTACCACTGCCGATATGAAGGCTTATCACCCCCCCTCCCTTTTACTACAATCTGAGACATAAGAGCAAGCTTGGTTTATAATTCAATATTTCTTTTCACGTCATTGCAACACCTAGCTGCTCTGTAAGTTGCGGGAATGGTGCTCGGCTACTATCCTTGGATTTAATTGTTTTTATTGGTATATATATATGATTATAATAGATTATATATATCTTAATATAGATATATATATGAATTAGTTGTATGTTGCAGTAGCAGTATGCAACCTAAGCTCCCCAGTGAGTTGTGTTTGACATCATATGATAGAGCAGGTCACGACTCTCCTGTGTTCTGATGAATCGCACCTCCTCTCCACATTTCGTCCATACGTCCTTCGAATGAGGCTAATGAAACCGAGGTTCCGTGTGTTGAAACGCAAGCATAACATCTTGCACACACACGGTCAAATACAATCAACCAACTTTCGGAGAGAAGGCCATTTGGCCAGTGGTATGGATGACCACGTTACACATACGCCTGCAACCCTGCGTCTGAGAAATGGAAAGAACTGAAGGATAAGGAAACATGATGTGAACAGCGATATTGAACGATATCATGACCTGGATGACACGGGAGGAACGACTGAATGAAGCGCCAAGCTGGCAGCTCTTCAGTCGGCACTACCAGGTAGACAGCCGTGTCGTGAAACGGAGTGTTTGAGTTTAAGCGCATGAGAGCTGGCTTCATTAGCCGAGGAATAGGCGCTATATAAGTATTCATTATCATCATTATCTCAACATAAAGAACAGTGGCGTCTGTCTAAACTGTAGGGTGCGTACATCAGATCTGAATGTTCGATTCAATCGCATGTGTCTTAAATGATCTATCCTGTAGTGCTTTTTTAATATTTTTCTTTTCTTCGTTTTTAAAATTTTGGATTTTGCTTCTTCTATTCGTCTTTCTTCTTCATCTTTTCTTTCCCCGTTCCTCCTTCGTTTTCTATTCTATTCAGATTTGTTTTGTTTTGGAAATTTTTTTTTTTTTTTTACTAACAGATGATTCTACAACTAAGCTCTTATACTCTTCTTGAAATCTGAGCTGTTTTTTCCTCCTCTCTGCCAGTCAATTTATTTGATTCCTTGATGATTTCTCCGGTCCGTCCCTTCATGTCTTCTTTCTTTATTTCTTTCCTTCTGTCTTTCCCTTTCTTTGTGTTCATTTTCTTCTTTTGCTTTCTAAGTCTTTTTAAGTCATCTTCTCCACTGTATAAAACTTTTTTTTTCCATCATTAGTATGTTTCCTTCCTGTTGTCTGGAGAAATCTAAATACTGATTTAACGTAAATTGAGATTACAACAAAGTCATTCTGGACAATTTTTTTAACAAAATTGGAAAAGAATCAAACAAAACAACAACAAAAGGTAGGATGCATGGATGGGATCTGTTAACTTCCGTGTAAAGAACTTCCCACTAACTGTTCTCGTGCTTTTAGCTCAGGTTCTAGGTTTTAACTTTCCTTTTACATAGAACGGGTATCCAACAAGACCCGATGATTGCGCTGCTGCCAGGATCACGACGTTTAGAAAGGAACAAGGCTAGCTGAAGCGGACAGAAAAGCAACAAATGTTCGTCAAATTATCTGGAAGACCGGCACCTTGCTCTGTAGGTAACAATAGTCTGTGGCCTTGCCGTCTTCCTCTGCATACACGGACTTTTAAAATAGACTTTTTGATACCTCCCTAAGACGAACATCCCATCCTATCCCCCCCCCCCGCCCCCCCCCGGGGGGAAAAACACTGGTTTACTATTTCACGGTATCAGCTGCGCCCCGAGTCTCTACTTTGCTTGTTGGGTGCGCATCGTGTGGGGTAGTGTGTGTGTTTTGTGTGGTGGTGTGTGTGGCTGTGTCGTTTTTTGTTGTGTGTTGTGTGTGTGTGATTGTGTGCGTGGGTGGGTGTGTGTGTGTGGGTGTTGTGTGGGTGTGTGTTGTTTGTTTGTGTGGTGTGTGTGTTGCTGTTGGTGTGGTGTTGGTGTGTGGGGTGTGGTGTGTGTAGTGGTGTGTGTGTGTGTGTGTTGTGTTGTGTGTGTGTTGGTGTGTTGTGTGTGGTTGTGTGTGTGTTGTTGTGTGTGGGTGCTTTGTATGATTGTGTGTGTGTGTACTTTGAGTTAGAGTCAGGTCTTTCATCATGTGTCTGTACATATGCGCTTTTGGCTCTCAGTCCCCTCGGAGGTAAAAGCGCTTCTATATGTATCTTTTACATTACCTTACATACATTACTTAAGATGGAGCCAGAAACATCGTTACCCCCACTCCTCACTCGGTCACCGTATATAGATATATATATATAATAAATGGTTTATATATATATCTCTAGATATATATATATATTATATTAAATAAGTTTATGATCTATATATACTACACACTTTGACATGACATATATATATGTAGTAATAGATATGTTTTTAACATCGTGTGATTAAAATGGCAGTAAACAACCACAAACTTTTTCGCCGCCATGGGCTCTCGTTTTCTGCCACGAAGACCATTGCTTCGCAACACTGAGGTTTTTGATTGTTTTATCTCGTCCATTTATAATCACACTTTTATGTAGATCTTAAACTCGCCTCGCTCCCTTTTTTATTGGTTAGCAGTTTTTAGAGTTTTTGGTCGGCTCTCTATTGTATTTCGTGATAGAATATATATAATAGCTAAATTCATAATATATTTATATGCAAGCCCCCTCAGTCTCTCTCTCTTCTCTGCGTATCTCTCACTTCTCTCTCTCTCTGACAAGACACAAAACATACAAAAGCGCGCGTGCGGCGCATGCACCCAAGATGCACGCACGATAACGAACAAATACGCGCAGCGCAGGCGCGCGCGAGCACACCCACACAGCAAACACCCACACACACACACAACACACAACCAAACAACACCAACCACACACCGACACACACACCGCACGCACGCACGCGCACGCACGCCACGCTACGCCCGCCCGCACGAGAAATGCTACGTATGCAAAGTAAAAAACAAGGAGCAACAACACCGCTCTCGTGCACGGCTGGGGGACGCGATGGTGCACTCTCGATTGAGATTCTGGTCTCGACGGTCACGGCTTAAGGAGCTAATCAGGAAAGTCTGATACTGAGCATCACGCGAGGTATGCTGGGCTGCAGGCGAGAGAAATTGAACTCTAACAAAATCACCCAGAAAAAGCCATAAAGCGCTATCCCAAGCACCGGCAATGTTGTTTTTCTTGTTAATTCACACACAATATTCAGAAGACAAACACAGACAGGCAGCAAGACAGAGAGACAGAGAAGAGACAAACAGGACAGATAGACAGACAGACACACGCACCACAGGGGACACGCGCGCGCGGCCGCGCGCGACACACCCACACACACACACACACCACACACCACACACACACACACACCACTACACACAAACACGCACGCATGGCACGCCGCACGCACGCACGCACGCACGAACTCACACACAACACACACACACGCACTGCCCACGCACGGCACGCACGCACGCGCGCACCGCACGCAACACACACCACACATCCACACACACACACACACACACACCACACAACACACACACTCCGGAAGTCCAGGTGGACAGATGATGAAGACTGCACCCACGGACTCCAGTCAACCTAATGGTTCTTCTCTGATCGTCACAGCCATATTTAAAATCGACTCGACGTCCAGGGAAAGCCTCTCTTCGTATATCTCTATCTCGCTTTCTCTTATTTCCCTTCGGTCTCTGTATCCGCCGGTATCTGCAGTCTCTCTTCCAGACGTAGTGAAGCGTAGCAAGCATCTGCAGCCTGCCTCCTATCGTGTCCTAGGGCCCGGTTCGTAGTCTGTCCGTCTGCCATCTAATCCTGTTTACAGCATCCTACACACTTGGCCTACAGCGTTCTGTTCTTTACAATGGGGAAAGCGCGAAAAAAAAAAAGAAAAAAAAAAAACCCCACCACCCCCCCCCCCATCCCCCCCCCCCCCCCCCCCCACCCCCCCACGTTGCACTTTGATCAATGCAGATTCAGGCCACCTTGATGTTTTGAAGGGAAGGAGGAGTCTGCTGTTATGTTGTGGCTGTCCATCGTGTTAACTGCGTTGATCCGCACGCGGATGATGGTGGAGTGGCAGTCTACGTCGTCGATCGCGTACGGGGCGGAGTGCCTTTTCAGACTTGAAACGCTGAAGCATGTTATCGTGAAGGGTTCAAAGGGTAAAACCTAAATGCAGAATTGTCCATGAAGCTATGATCATCGTGCGTCAGCAAAGTGGTCTTGAAGTCCCGTGGTGATTTGACAGCATGACTTTCGGGCAGCATTCTATGACAATGAAGTTGTGTTCCACAGCCCCTCCCCCCCCCTCCCCCCCCACCCCCACCCCTGCCGGTTATCAGTCAAAGACTTGAACACATGACCACGCGGTGATGGCAAACCAGTATTACCCCGCTTGTGTTTCGTGCGAATTTGTTGACAAGACAAATGCTGTTCTCCGTGCTTTTGTCCAAAACACGTTAATATTAAAAAAAAAAATGCAACGGATAAGGCACAAACCAAAAGTAAGCGTTGACTCCTCAGCCGTGTAATGTGCAGGAAGCCCATCAACAACGCCACCGATTGCTATGTGGAGACCCCCCCCCCCCGGTTTTTTTTTTGCGCTGAGACTGCAGGAAGACGTCAGCCGTTGAAATGAATCACCGAATTATAAACAAGTAAAGAAACTGAGAAAGAACCGAGGCGGAAGGAAAAGTAAACGACCGAGAAAGGACCAAAAGAAAGAAAGAAAAGAACAAAGAAGGAAGGACGAAGAAGAAAAATCGACAGCATCCACGCAGGAATAGAGAAAGCGAAGAAAGACGCCCCCCCGAAGACAGACAGACAGACAGACAGACAAAAATGACACGACAGACATTCAGACAGAAGGAAAAGAAAGACAAAAGAAAAGTCAAAAAAGAAAAAGAGAATAGGAATCATTAAAGAACGAAAGAAAAGACAGAAACAAAGAGAGAAGAGCAAGGAATTATGGAAAAAAAGGAACGAACGGAAGAAAGAAAGGAAAGGAAAAGCAAGAGGAGAGAAGAATAGAAAGAAAGAAAGAAAAAGAAAGAAAGAAAAAGAAAAAGACAAAAAAGGAAGACAGACAGAAAGAAAGAAATGGATAGCAGACCAGACAGAGAGACAGACAGACAGACTGAAACGACACAAAGACAGAAAACACAGAAAAGAACATAAATCAGCGCGAACCCCATTCCAATCCCGTGGGAACATTGGGTGTCCACAAAAAGCTAACTGTACGACAGCAAACAATGCCAAAGTGGTCAACATTGCCGTCCGCAGACGGCCTGAACAAAATGCCCCGCTCCCCAGTGTGAACAGCGTCCCTGATTATCTCCACGGGATAGGCAGACAAGACAAGATCGGTGGGGTTTGCAAATGGAATGTTGTGCAAACAACAACGTAGAATGTGATCTTTTTTTTCTTTTTCTTTTTTTTTTTTCCACCGCCGCTGCCTGGGCCTCCAACCGTAGTTGACCCCGCCGTGGATTTCATTGGGGAGATTGGAACCATACGGTGGAGTTTCTTTGACTTTCGCATTCCTGGATAAACTTCTCTGAGTTTGTGCTCGCTTAATTTATTCACTAGGGACTGAGGTGCTTGTATTAGGCCGGGCCTGATTGAAGGCGGATATATCATGAAACGGAAAGACATTCATTACAGCCTTGACATTCAGTCACTGTCACAGAAAGGAAAACTCAATAAATTATCACACAATCCTGTCCTCGCTGACCACCGCAAGAAAATATTAAATTCTGTGGCCTGGATCACCCTGCCTTGCCTTCAATGGCGACCATTGACTGGGTTTACCTAGCCTCGTCACATGGCCACGTGGGGGACCGTCCCAACGTCTTGTCTGGTCGCCGAAAAGTTAATTAGCTCTTCTGTTGGATGAACATCACACGACGTGACGCTCTCATGAGCGAACGCCTCAACTCCATCTGACTAGACTTGCCAGCACGCAATATTAGTGTCAGCGGTTGCTAGTTGGGGAGGGAGGGGCTGGGTGGGCGTTTGGGCATGGAGGCGCTGTAGTAGGTGGTGACCTGTGTGTGGTGGATGAAGGGAGGCGCCATAAATACCACCGACGGTGTATCTCGCCCCGACAGTGTCAGGGTTCTCCTTCGACTGAGTTTTGCCTACGCGTCAATACTGACTGCTCCCGTGGCCGATGGTACTTGGGTCGCGCCACGGGACAAACTGGGTTTGACTGATCTCTGGCAGCTGGAATGAAATGCGTGGGACTAACGCAACTGTGCGGTTGTGGGGAGTGAGGTATGATGGATGGGAGAGAATGGTGGGGGGGTAAAAAGGGTGGTGGTGGAGACATGGACGTTTGTGTAAAGGGCTGGGAGGCGAGTACTGATGATGAAGACAGGAAAAACATCATCATCCCATTGAGGCGTACATCATCCATACGTGTCTTCGTCGGTCGTCCGGGGGTTGCTTCGAGTCGGTCGTCCATCATCATCGATCATCTATCGTCTCATCGACGTCGTTCGTGCGTCGTCCTTAGTCGTCGCCTGTCGTCGTCGTCGTCGTCGGCGTCGGTCCGTCGCATCATGGCATGGCCATCTAACATCATCCCACCATTATCATTACGTGGTCGTTGGCGTCACCCTCGTCATCCCTACGCAATGCACGATAGTCTAATCGCACTCCTCTGAAGAACTGAGATTGAGCCAGACTCTGTATGTCCATGCTATAGCCCTACTGGTCGGAACAGAGGAATATACAGCATATTTCATAACAGGCTTATGTTTACAAAGGGCTGAACGACTGTGGAGGACGGAAGGAGAGTAGATACACGGAATACACACACACACACACAGCGACGGGGGACATCGGGGATCAGGGATGGGGGGGGGGGGCCCCCACACACACACACACACACACAGACAGACAACATCACACATACATACTCGTACATCCAGCCACAAACACACTCCGACACACCACACATTTCACACCAGGGGACGCCGCACGCGCAGGCACGCTGCACACGAACACTTACCAAAATAGCATGCTCGTTTGTTGGTGTTCTCTTCAGAGTCCAGGCCTCAACTGTAACAAAACCTACCCCCCAGGGCACATAAGATTTTACTTCACACACGCACACCCCACACAGGGGTCACCGGGCGCGCGTCTGCCCCACACACCCCACACCCACGACGGCAGGGGCACACACACACTATCCACACCCACCACACAAAGCACACACGCAGTGACACTTGTTCGCGCGAACTATTCCTGAATAGTCCTAACTTTGTACATTAAAACGTCTGCGACATAAACTGTAAACCGAATACTCGATCTACCCCAACTCAGGGTACATGGTGTGATCGAAGGGAAGAGGCTTTCTGATGGGTAGTACACCAATGACGGGCGGGTTGGGTTAGTGAAAACGATCCAACGCTGCTAAGGGGGGGTGGGACCTGAGGGCGGTACAAGAAACCGAGCGGTGTGAATGTACCGTGGGGGGCGTCGTGGAGTTGGTTTTCGACGACGTTAGGCCTTGTTGAAAAAAAAAAAGAACGCCTTCCGGGGAGCTCAGCGTAGGTGTGTCATGTGTGACACGGGTTAGAACGGCACGGGCTACTGCTAGTGCGAGATGAACCGATAAGGAACTGAACTGAACGCGCCGAGCCGCAGCATTTTGACAGGGCTGGAGAAAATGGTGATGCGGGATGGGACGCGCACACTACGCGGATACCGGAGCGAGTTCCCAGCGTCAGCACGTTGCACACACAGACTAAAACGATATTTTGCCCAAGACAGCCCACAACAACCACACAGCCCCACCCCCCCGACGATGACTGACTTACTACGACCGACCAACAGACAACATCTACAGTTTCGCTCGTCAAACCTCGGTTTGCGATGTCGTAGTCGCGCGTTCACCCCGCTAGCGTTCCCAAGGGATATCAACGAGCTCTACGTAACATCAAAGTACAGGGCAGGAACGCGGGATAGAGAATCGCTCGAGTTGAATATTTCCAAACACTGAACTTGAACCGGCATCATGGGGATCAGGTGGAAATTTTAGGGGTGTATGGCACCCATGATGGCGGAGATATGTGACGCATGACTCGAAAGTCATACTGTGTCTTCTCGTGTGGCTCGTAAACTGATGAACGAGGAAGGCTGGGTGGGTAGAGAATAGGCAGCTCGGGGGTCAACTGGATGTCACTCAAACTCTAGTGTCAGGTCATGGCGTTGATGCACCATCATCGGTCATCATCGTCGTCGTCGGTCGACTGTCGTCGTCCGTCGTCGTCGTCCGTCGGTCGTCGTCGTCATCATCATCATCACTCATGCACCCGTCAAATGACATGAATATATGAACGAGCAGAAGAAAACATGAGACAGGTCGCAGAGAGAAACGAGACCTGGTATATTCCAGGTTAAAGAAGTGGCACATACCCCCGTCTCAAGAACACGCAGCGACGCTCTGCCCCTGAACATATACTTGAAATGTTGCGCGCATCAATCTGAGTAGTTAGAACATATGTCTTTGAGGCGCGAGCGACAATAATCCTGGAGAACCTCTCCACGCATGGATCCTAATTCTGGAGGGAAACTTTTATGTGTATTAGACTTTTGTCGAATTTTTGGATTTCTTTTGAAAATATGGTTTGTGGGCATGAAGGTTGTGTGAGTAGGGTGGTTAAGTTTTTTTGGGAATTTTTGTTGTTGATGTGTGTTGCATTCCGCACCCGTATTTCAACCGCTTTCCAAACAATGTCGAACCGGAAGTTAACACAACGACAAACTTTCGAATAACGCGCTCCAATGAGCACACGACGACACCAACAACGAAACAACCAGACACCCAGCCGAGGCTGTTTGACAGATAGCGATAAACACCTATATGACAATTCAAAGCGTACAAGGACACAAACGTATGTGATCATTTTCGAGGCAGCGAAAAGAGGATGAGATACATGACAGTAAAAGAGTGATAAGAGAGGAGAAATCTAGAGCAACTGCACTTCACCGTGGTATCATCATCATCACCATTGTCAGAAACAGAAGATAAAAAAAAACAACAAAATTTATCTTTTTTTTGAAATAGAGCAGCTTAATGAGAATACCAACAAAACAATACTCTCTCCCTCCCCCCCCCTCTCCTCCGCTGCCTCGCAGCCGCTCGTTCACAGCCCACGCGGGGGAAAACTAAAAGAGAACTCGCTTCTCCCACAAGAATTCACCCATACATTTTTTCATTGTATTTTCTTTCTATTATCTTTGTGTGGATAGGTTCCTGTCCATTGTTCTACGTTGCTGTCTCTACCGCTAATGTGTGTGTTGTGTGTGTGTGTGTGTGTGTGTGGTTGTGTGTGTGTGAGTGTGTGTGTGCTGGCGTGCGCGTGTGCGTTGTGCAGATATGGTCTGTGTTGCGTGCGTGCGTGAAAGCGAGCGCGCGTGCATTGAGAGCGAGTGTGCGAACGTACGTACGTGCAAGCCCTGTGCCTTGCTTTACGTACATGCCGTCCGTACGTGTGTGCATGTGCGTGCGTGCGTGTGTGTGATTATTTCCATCCTTTTCAAAACTGTACCTTGTGACTTATACCCAAACATATGTACACAATTAGCATAACCCCTGATGGAAAATACATTGATGTACGCGTTTTCTTATTGTTTATCTATGTGTGGATAAATCTCTTTGTGTAGAGCTCTCTCTCTCTCGTCTCTCTCTCTCGCCTCTCTCTCTCTCTATAGTCCAAATAAGAGAATATATGTGTATGCATTTTGTAAGTGTGTGTTTTGACATGCATGTACCGTTTTTAAAATCATGCATACGTTTTGTTTTCAGTCTTATATTATTTTAAACACATGACTTCAACAAAATGACCACAAAAAAAAGAAGGATTAGGAAAGTAAAAGACAAAAATATTGTTTCCTTTTTAGAATGAAGATGAGGTGCATGAGAAGAAATGCAGAAGATTAAGTGTGTGAGAAGAAGAAAAAAAAACAAACAAAATAAATAATCAAATAAACAAAGAAGAAAGAAGAGGAAGGCGAAAATAAACAGAAATGGAGGAATAAAAAAACAGAGCCAAGAACTTTCGAAGAATAAATACATATACATGTGTGCGCGCGTACTTTCTCTCTCTCTCTCTCTCTCTCTCTCTCTCTGAGTACGCAACAAGATGGCGACCAGTAAACATCGCGCGGGATAAACTCCGGTCAAAAGTGTGTGGTTCGGCGGATTACTGTGCTCCAAGTATCATTCTAGTGTTGACAATAATTCGCAGAAGTATTTGTAAAAGTGTCAGTAGCTGTTAGAACTGCAGAATGATAGACCTGTGCGAGTGGAGGGCCAGAATCGGACTTTTTGGAGGGACAGTGGGGAAATGAAGGAGAAAGGAAGTGAAGGGAAAGAGAGGGGGGTCAAAGGTTGCAGGGGTGAAGGAAGGAGATACTGCACTGTGTCGTGGGGCTTTGGACGTTAGCACTAACCACGGTCAGTGCTCTGGACATGACCACAGTGGCTTTCGGACCGAAAGCAATTGTCAGGAGCAGTGTGATCGGTGTGGAAGAGCGGGGGACTGGAACTGCCACTGTTTCGATACAAGAGGTCAACGTACCGGAAACGAGGTCAGTAGAATGTCAACAAAGATGGCGGCGATCACGGCAATCATGAACTGGGCGATGACAGCAATCACGAACTGGTCAGTCATGAACGAAATGCTAGGGGCCGGTCGGAGCAGTCCGAAAGTGACATTGTTTGTGGTACTACTGATAATCTCGAACATCTCGTATCTACGCAGGAGGCTGATTCTAAGCAACGATATCGAAACGAACCCCGGACCGAACGTTAATGAGAAAATTGAGGAGGAAGCACGCAAGCTGGAACACAAAATCGACTCCAGACTTAGCAACATGGAAACGCAGATGACACAAATATTCAATGCAATCACATCACTGGCTGACTCTTTCAAATCACAAGTAGGCACAATTAAGAAGATAGACGCAAAACAGACACAAATGTCAGACACGCTCACCAACCTATATAGTTCAAGAGGTAGCTGACACAAAAACAAGACATACAGGCAAATGTAAAGGCAGTTCAACACTTAGACGAAACACAGGAACGCATGGCAGGTAGATTAGCACTTATGGAGGACGAAATGGACAAACTAGAAGGTTTTTCCCGTAGGAACAACCTAAAGTTCTACGGGTTAAAAGAAGGAGACGAAGGGAGTGGACCCAAGAAATGTGAGGACATTGTCAAAGGGGTACTGGAAAAGTACATGAAGGAGGAGGACTGGGCGGCAGACGCAGTAGAACGAGCTCACAGACTGGGAAGTATAACCCATCGAACAAACGCCCTAGGCCTGTGATAGCCATGTTGCGATGGGGGGACGCTATGCGGGCACTGAGGAACCGGGAGGGCCAGGGAAGCCATGAAAGAAGAAGGGATCAGGGTGAGCCAGGACCGGACGAGGCGCCCAGACAGCGCAATTACGTGAGCTGAGGGAGACGGGCAAGTCCGGCTACTTCGTCGGAGGGAAGCTGTACGTGAGGGAGCAGCCCAAGCCAGTAGCGGAGCGGAGTTATGGACCAGCGGAGCGGACTTACGGACCAGCGGAGCGGACGTACGGACCAGCGGAGCGGACTTACGGATCAGCGGGAGCGGACGTACGGACCAGCCAAGGAACGAACCTACGGACGAGCTGAGCGGACCTACGGATCCGTGGAGCGGACTTACGGACCAGCGGAGCGGACTTACGGACCGGCGGAGCGGACGTACGGACCAGCGGAGCGGACTTACGGATCAGCGGAGCGGACGTACGGACCAGCCAAGGAACGAACCTACGGACGAGCTGAGCGGACCTACGGATCCGTGGAGCGGACTTACGGACCAGCAGAGCGGACTTACGGACCGGCGGAGCGGACCTGCAGCTATAACGGCAGGAACGGGCATGGGTGCACCACAGCAAGGCATCAAGATACAAATAGACAATCGTGGTTCAGAGGAAGAGTGTGGGACAGTCACGAAGGATGGAGCCAAAGAGACTATGATGGAAGGATGGAACGTGAAAGTGTGGGACTGAGAGAGAGAGAGAGTCTGAGGAGAGAGCAAAGGGAGAGGTTAAGGGCAAATGAGTTGAGAAGAGAGAAAGAGTGGAAATGAAGAAAGGAAGAGAGAAAGAAAAGAGCAACTGAGCAGGAGACAAGATGATGAGCGCCAGCAGGAGGGATAGTGGGGATTGAAAAGGTGAGAGAGAAAGCAACTGAGCAGGTTACAAAGTTGATGAGCGCCAGCAGGAGTGATAGTGGGGGGATATGAAAGTGGTGAGAGAGAGAGAGAGGCAGGGAGGGTTGAGGGTTTGGAAGGGTGAGTGAAGGGGAGTGTATGTGAGAGTGAAAATCTGATGGCATGGGGGGAGACAGAAGGAGAGAGAGGAGGGAGATCAGGGGTTGATTGGGACAGGGTATTGGAACCTCTGCGGAACCCCCCAAAACAGAGAGATGGAGCAGAGGGTAATAGAGAGGTGCCAGTGACAGTGGACGGGGGAAGAGGAGAGAAGGGAAATGGGAGAGGGGGTGGGGGTCAGAGGTGGTCTGAGGAAAGTAAGAATGAAAGTATGAAAGGAACACACAACACGGAAACACACATGACAGTCCGCTCCCTAGTTCAGACAGTAACCACGTGCTTACACAGGTCAACGCGCACATATTAATAAACCGAAACAAACCGAAGGACCAATCAGAATCCCTTCTGGGGGCCACCGGGGTCAAGGTCTGACGCAGTTGCAGCGCGCGCGGGCGGCAGGCGAGGCGGCAATTGACACAACACCATACCCACGGCGCGACAGACACGCGGTCACATGTGGTACACAAGGACAAGACAGAGTTAGCCTAGTAGAGGGGAAAGGGAGAGGGGAGGATAGGGGTGGTGGGGAAGATGTAGCGGATGCACAGAACGTTAGGGCGCCCGGCTCGCGACAAACAACTCTGGACGAAAACAGTGAGGATCCACTGCAATAGTACAGCGTTGACGGACAGCGAGGAGGGGGGCAGAGCTGGGGGGGGGGGGGGGGGGGGGGGGGGGGGGGAGGAGAGAGAGAAGGGAGGACAACGCAAAACAAAACAAAGCTTCACGTTCACACACCTGTAGCACGAAGGCACCCGGTAAAAACAACCAGTAGCACACGCACGAATGCAACGACGAAGGAAAGAAAAAAGTAAGAAATGAAGGGTAGGCCACGGCCGTACACAGGGACTACAGACCACACGAATTCTAGAGAACAATGAAAAGACACCAGAATACGACACGAGTGTGGGAACGAGAGAGGGAGAGAGAGTGGGAATGAAAGAAGAAAGGAAGACGAGAGTGGAAAAAGAAACCTATCTTTTGCATGTTGGAATGTGGGGGGGGGGGGGGGGGGTGTTAGATAAATTAACGGAACCAGACTTTTTAGAATTTATCACATCTTTTGATCTGTGCTGTTTAACAGAAACATATACTTCTAAATTTTTCGATTTTGAATTAAAATTCTTCTATGATTTTTTGCAATTACATTGTCCAGCGGTCAAATTTACTAGAATGGGAAGACCCTCAGGGGGAACAATCCTGCTGATAAAAAAAAGAGTTATCTGAATATGTCCAACTGATAAATACTGACATGGAAAATGTACTCTGTGTGAAGTTAATGAAAAATCTATTGCATTGTGAAAAAGACATTTTGTTTATAGGTACGTATGTACATCCAGTAGATAGCCGATATTATTCTGACAAAGATTATTCATGCACACTGGAATTAATTGAAACAATACATATTTGCACAAACAGAACAGGGAATAAACTTCCATTACATCATTGGAGGAGATCTCAATGCTCGTATCGGGGAATGGAGCTTGAGCATCGATGATGAAAATGACATTACAGGAAGAGAGCTGGACATGTATGCACGTAGGTCTAAAGATCCCCACACAAATGGTTTTGGCAAGAAACTAATTGAATTTTGTATAACGTTTAATGTAACTCCACTAAATGGTCTTTGCATGGGAAAGTTCGACGATGCATACACGTTTTATTCCGAAAGGGGTAACAGTATTATAGATTACTATATATATGTTCTGTTGAACTGTTAGAAAATGTGAACAAGTGTCAGATAGTAGAGAGAGAGTTGAAGCTCAGCATATGCCTATTTTGATGGAATTACAAAGCACACTGTCTAACGCACAAGAGAAACGAGGGCAAGAAATCTTACGTGAAGAAACTAAAGTGGGATCCCACGAAAAACAACAACAGTATGTCCAGTTCATAGAATCGGAAGAGGCAAAAACAAATAATGGCGCAAATAACAGAAGAAATAGAAAGAGATGTAGTAGATACGAGTATAGACAGATTTAATAAGCTATTAAAAGAGGCAGGGAAAGACATGTACAGAACAATAGGTATAGGAGGAAAACATAAGACTACAAATTACTGGTATGATAAAAAATGCCAAATCAAAAAGAAGAAGAAGCGAAAACAAGCACTCAATAGACTGACATGGACGAAAAAGGATAAAAACCCAACCATTTATGAAAAAAGGAGAGAGGCTTACAGGAACAAAAGAGCAGTATACAAAGAAACAATTAGAGAAAAGAAAAAAAAAAACAGTATAAAAAGCAAACATACGACACACTAGTACAAAACCGCAAGGACAGCCGAATTTTCTGGAGCACCATAAAAAGTGTTAGAAGAAAGAAGAGCACACATTACCATCTATTAATACTACACAGTGGGAAAGCGCATTTCGAAAGCATCTTGAATCCACAAGACACAGAAATACTAAACGATAGAGAAGAAGGACCACACAAGAAGAAGAAGTGTTAAACGAAATACATGTACAAGAATTAGATGAAGAGATAACCGAAAACGAAGTAAGATCAGCTACAGAAAAATTTAAAAAAAAAGGCAAATCACCAGGCATTGATGAAATCCCTCCTGAATTTCTCAAAACTATAGCACGAAATATAGTGCCATTCTTAACGAAACTATTTAATAAGTTATATCAAGATAGCTATTTCCCCATAGAATGGTCAAGGGCGGTGATCATACACTACTACACAAGAAGGGAGATAGACAGAATCCAGGAAACTATAGAGGAATATCCCTTATTATGCATCATAAGCAAGATTTACACAGCAATATTAAATAGAAGACTATATGATTGGGCAGAAGCAGAAAATAAAATTAGCAAAGAACAGGCAGGCTTCAGGAGAGATTTCTCCACAGTAGACCATATTTTCACACTAACATCTATGATAAGTAACTGCCTATACGGCAGAAGAAGAAGTAAGTTATATGTAGCCTTCATCGATTATCAGAAAGCGTTTGATACAGTAAATAGAGAAAAACTTTGGGAAATCCTACAAAAACACAAAATATCTACGAAGATGATTAACATGTTAAAAGCTATCTATAAAAACAGTACAAGCATGTGTAAGACATGGAACTGAACTAACAGAATTCTTTGAATGCCACACAGGAGTGAAACAAGGGTGCTTACTGTCCCCCCTAATCTTTTCATTACTAATTACAGAAGTTGCAGACAATGTTACAGCTAAAGGAAGACACGGATATCAATTCTTACCCGGAAAGGCAGAAATATTTTCACTTTTATTCGCTGATGACATAGCCTTAATAGCAAGAACACAGCAGGCCTGCAAAACCAAATTAAGAACCTACAGGAAGCCTCAGACCGCATTGGACTAAAGGTTAATCTCCAAAAAAAAAAAAAATCATGGTCTTTAGAAAAGGAGGATACCTTGGCAGACTAGAAAAATGGAACTACAAAGGGGAAGAAATTGAGGTAGTAAACAGCTACAAATACTTAGGTTTCACTCTAACGACTAAACTCTCAGTAGATATTTCACTTTCAGAATATGCAGGAAGGGCGAAAGGGAAAATAGGTGAAATAATGAAAACAATGTATAGCTTAGGACACTTAGATGTAAATATATTTTTTAAGCTATTTGATACACAGGTCAAGCCACTGCTACTGTACGCAGCAGAAGTATGGGGTTTGACTTGTTATTCAACGGTGGAAAATATACATCTATTCGCATGTAAAAGATACATGGGGGTAGGGAAGAAAACGCCAAACAACTTAGTATACGGAGAACTAGGAAGATATCCGATGAGTATAGATAGTTCAATAAAAGCAATCAGATATTGGTTCAAATTAATGAAGATGACTCCAGACAGGATACCTAGACAAGCATATGAAAGAGAAAAAAAAAAGAAATTGACAAACCACAGAACTGGGCACTGGAAATTAAACGCTGCTTGGATATGTATGGCTTCTCTGAAGAAGTTTTTTGAATGAAGGCGTAGGAAACGAGCAAAGATTTATTATGACACTAAAACAAAGAATCATAGATTGTTACAAACAGAACTGGCATAACAAAATAGCGAATAGTGAAACGATTTACAACATATAATACGTTTTTAAAACTATACACCAGACTGAAGAATACTTTCGCGCAATCACAATCGCGAAGTTCAGAAAAGCATTGACAAGACTACGATTAGGAATAAACGAACTGCATGGCAATAAAAAAATATATAGACAATCAAGCTATAAACAACATGCCCCTTCTGCCCAACAGTAGAAACAGAAAATGCACTTCTTAATGTGGTGTCCAAATTACAGGCAATTACGAACAAAATATATTTTTCAAACACTTTAGTAACAGAAAACGCAATCACACTGAAAAGTCTGCTACAAAACGATAACACTGAAACCATAAGAGATATTGCAATGTATATCTTCTATGCCTTAAAAAACCAGAGAAACCTATATGTAATAGTAATACTGACGATATAGGAAGAATAGAAATTCTAATCAGAAAACAAAATATGTTACAATCAACGTTTCAATCAAATTTTTTTGTCATGTTGAAATGTATGTTGCGTACTCCTGTGGACGGGCCGAGGGCCCCACAATAAATGGCGCGGCGTGAGAAGGAGACGGGAAAAGAAACGTTGGTAGGAACAGGGAGAAGGGAAGGAGATGATGGGCGGAGCGGGGTGGTGTGTGTGTGGGTGTGTGGGGGGGGGGGGGGGGGGGGGGCTTTAAATGCGAAAACAGCAGACTTGGAATAGGGGGAAATGGTGCTAGCATATCCATTCGAATGTGTTATAGGAAAGAAGTTACAGTCTTCTCACGAAAGTCAAATCAACACTGAAACAACAAAAAAAATTATGTTACCACACATTCACATTCAACAAAAAACAACACGACAAAACAACAACAACAAACAAAACAAAAGCAGCACGCAAAACGAAAAACAATTACTACAATGATACTCCTCACCACACTACTACTACTATTAATACTCTCCTGACTGCGATCTTACTATACTACTACTACTAATTACTATACATACTACGACGACGACGCGACGACGGACGACGGACCCCGACGACGACGACGACGACCGCGACGACGGGGAGATCATC
>JADBJO010026890.1:2500-21994 GCA_016801955.1 Conus betulinus | reverse complement strand
CCAGCTGTACAAGTCACTTGTAAGACCAGTCTTGGAGTATGGGCACTCAGCTTGGCAACCTTACCACAAGACTTTGTGTGCCGAGGTGGAGGATGTTAAGTGCACAGCAACAAAGCTCTTTTCATCGTTCAAAGACAAATCCTACCCAGAACGCTAGACCATACTCTAGTTACCCAGTCTAGAACATCGACGGTCTCGAGGTGACATGATTGACCTGTACAAGTATGTGCACAGAATGTGCAGGGTGAAGAACCCTCAGGTTCAGCTATTTGATAGCAGAGATCAAGGGGCAGCAGCCTGAAACTAGTCAAAGGTCACAGTAGGCTGCAAGTACAGGAAATTTTTTCTCCAAGAGAGTCATCAAACTCCTGGATTAGCCTCCCAGAATAGATAGTCACAGCCCCATCAATGAACCCTTTAGGTCCACACTGGATGCCCACTGAAACAGCCTTCCTTCAAAGTTTAATCCAGTATGCTATGAATAGGTGGTGGTAGTACCAGATCCTTTAGATACCCCATACATGCAAGTTCTTAGGTGTAGACTGTCTACAAGTCTTAAAGGTGAACAGGCCTCCAACAAGGCCTCAAAACACCTCAAGTTCAAGTTAAAAAAGGGCATAGTGGTGTGTTGATATTGTTCCAAAGTTAAAACTGTACAGTGAGCCAGTAAACAAACAAGAAACTGCATGCCATGATAGTACACATACATGACATTGCCATTATGATAATATAGAAAGAAAAAAAAAAATTATGTGTGGGGCGGAGAGTCTTTTTCAAGTTGTAATCGGTGCAGCCCAGCCAAGTACACATGGTCTTTTCAGGACTATCCAACACTTAAAACCAATTCACATGGTCACAAGTCAAAACAAACAAGCAGAGACACATACACACATCCTGCAAACGCACACTCGCATCCTGCACACACACACACACACACACACACACACACACACACACACACACACACACATGCATATACACACATCAGTTAGCATAATTCAATGGCTAATCCGGTGATATCCAAAGTGCTAACTCATATCACTCCCAGTGAACAGAGACAAAAATATATGGGCAGATGCTGCAGGATGGACAGCTAGTGTCCACCCTGAACACTACTGGGTATGTGCAAGGTAGCAACAGAAAAACTGATATGTGATAAACTGCTATCAAGTAAAAATGTATGACTATGACTATGAGTTTAGAAGACTGAGGAATGGCCCACTGATGTTTTCTATTTAATTCTTTACTCTTGATTACGACATCAGCAATACTTTTCAAACATATCCTTGTAAATCACACAACAGGATTCAGACAATATAATCAACAAAAAGAAAAAAAGAAAGGAAAATGTACATATTGTCACTGAACAAACAACCCAACCAAAACGATATGAGCACCTTCCATCCATGATTTGAACTTAAGTCAATCAGTCATGTGGCTTATAGCCCCACCAGCCGCTATGGGCTATATTAAGGTTGACCCAGGAGGAAGGGAAGGAAGGCATGTACCAGGAAAGCCACAACAAACATGCCGTAAATTATCAGAAAATGTCATTGGTCAATTATTGAGAATATAAATCATGCTAATCCAGAATGACCATTCCAAAATCATATTAACTGTGGCTGCAAGAGGTGAAGTTTGCAGTGCATGTATAGAATTGAGAAAGAAAAGAAAGAAAGAGAGCATTCACAATCAATAACAATTAACGTGTACAAAATCTCATTGCAAGTTCAGTGGTGATGCATGTAATCAAGTCCTGTGAGTTAATGTGGAGACATATTTGTGTTTGTGCAGTTTATATCCTTTAATATGGCATTAAAAGGAGATACCTTTACCTAATTTTGCCTTAAACAAAAACATGTGACAAACCTGTACAGTATTGCTGACTTTTCCATTTGTCAGTATGGGTCGAAGAACATCCTAGCAAAAAACTTTGTCAAATTGTGTATCAAGGTTGGGTCAGTTGAAATACTACTTGCCTGTGTGTGATGTGTGTGTGTGTGTGTGTGTGTGTAGTATGTGTGTGCTTTAATACTTACAGTTTAAATATTCGATATGACTGTATTACAAATGGGAAAACATATCAAAATCCTTTGAAGTGTATTTTATGTGGACATGCAATGTGACTTGATTACATGAGCTTGGCTGCTTTATGTCCATGTCATTGTGCAGATCTGGACGTTTTATGATGGTAATGCTTTGCCACTATACAGCCATTTCCTTTTTGAGGACAAATAAATCGTCTTATGTCTGAATGTCTTACAGCTCTTTGCAGCTCTCCACTAAACTGTTTCAGCATATAGCTACAAGGGATGGAAGACTAGTCTGACTTCACTGTAACTGCTTCAACATACAGCTACAAGGGATGGAAGACTAGTTTGACTTCACTTTAACTGTTTCAGCATACAGCTACAAGGGATGGAAGACTAGTAGTTGACTTCACTTTAACTGTTTCAGCATACAGCTACAAGGGATGGAAGAATAGTCTGACTTCACTTTTCAGTAAAAGTGACCATTGGTTTCATCAGATCAGAAAATGCAGCTACCTGCATAAAAAAAAAAGCATTTGGTTTCATCTTGTCTTGGCAAGGGCAGCAGTGATAAATATGTTTCATTGGCACTGGACATGTCATCACAGGTAACATGTACCCAACTTTGACAATCAGAACACTGCTGCCATACTATTTCCTCACTGGTACCATTATCATCTTCACAAAAGCAAATGGCACATTTAGATGGTGTTACTGCTTTCAACTTTTTTGTTAACAGTTCACATTCTTTGGGATCTGGTTTGCACAGTTTCAACCGTTTCTTTTGGACTTGCTTTTTGTGGAGAAAAACATCATCTGTGTCTGTGTCTCAAAATTTTTGTTTCCAGGGAATTTCTCATGTAATTTCAATTTCTTTACCTGACTGATCTCAATTGTTTCCAAACCATTTGAAATACTCTTGGCAGATTTAATTTTTGAAATTACACTCTTTAGAGCTTCTTAGAGCTTCAATGCTATTAGCATTATGAATTATAGAGATCAGTTCATTTACTTGTTTGAGTGCACATACAACTACCACTATTAGTATTACTGCTACTGCTGCTTCTGCTCTTATAGAAGTGCTACTGCTACTGCTGTTGCTGTTGTTTCTACTACTACTATACTACAAACTACTACTACTACTACTACTACTACTACTACTACTACTACTATGATGGCAATAATCCCTCTTTATGTTTTGAGAGTATTCCAGTTCAGTGTTATGATGATGATAAATGTGTGCAATCATTGGCATACTTTTCCATTTAGAAAAACTGCTCTTTTCCAGAACTTGACTGAACTGAATCTACTCGAACGTTCTCCTTACTAGAGGACTGCATATGGTACAAGCAGCCATAGGCAAGTGTACCTTTTTTACTCGTGCACCTTGCATCCAAGCTATTCAAACATGGATGTGTTATATCAACAAAGACTTCCCCTTTCCTGTTAAAATGTCACCCTAAATTTCTGGTGTATGATGTCTAGCTGTCTTCTTCCATGTTTATTGTAGCTCGCTTTTAGCTTGAGTGGATACCTTTGGTGGTTTTTGTTTGTTTATCTGCCTTCCTAGTTTTGACACTGCAGTTTCAATATATGCTTTTTTCATGTCCTCCCATACGTCATTTGGCAAAGTTTCATTTGCCATCCATTCTTCTAAGAGAGTAGAGAAATGGTTGGTTGTTTCAGCTTGGTATTGAGCTTTGATTTCAGGATCTTTTAGTTTAGATTGTATCTGATTTGCTTTTTTGCTTTATGCTGTTTGTATGCTTTTGTTCTTAGTGTCACAGTTACAGTTTACAGTTTACCTGGTCTGTCTCATAGTCCACTCCTGGCCTGGATTTTGCAAAATATCACTGACGTTCTCCAGTTCTGGTCTATCATAATGTAATCAGTTTGATGTCTGTTTTCATATGTCAGTCTCTGCTGTTCACCAAAACCATTCAGATGCCATACACCGTAAATTCCTTGAATCATCTCTGATCTCTAGGCTAGGGACGCTCACTCCCCATGGACTGAACATCAAGGACTGAGGTGGAGGAGTCGCCATTGTATCTATACTGCCTGAATGACCGTTGGAGGTCCTCCTCTCTCTTTTTTTTTTTTTTTTTTTTTTTTTCCCAACATGCCGGCAGCTAGGATAGGGTACATAGCTTGTTTGTGGTCTTCAGCACTACCCTACCCTGTTGTTTTTTCAAAAAGATTTTTGAGGTTGAAAAATTTGCGGTTGTATATGTTTATATCATATATATGCCTAGACACCCTAAGGCATGCATATCTTTATGAGATGTAAACGTTCTTTCCCCCCTCTCCCTCCCCCCCCTCTATTATGGTAGGTGTGTGGGGGTGGGTGATGCCGGGAGGGGTGGGGAGCGCGCACATGTGTGCGTGTGTGTGTGTGTGTGTGTGAAAGGTTTTTTTCCTCCCCTTCCCCCTCCTCCCCCCTCCCTCTTTGCCCCCTCCCTCCCAACAACAACCGTCTACTTTCGAATCAGATTTCCTCTGATTTCCATTCACTCACCTTTCTTAGCCTGTGTCTACCCAGCCTCCTTTATTTTATTTATTTTATTTTATTTTATTTTGTGTGTGTGTGTGTGTGTGTGTGTGTGTGTGTGTTTTGAGTTGTCATGTCAAAATTTATTGTGACGTCTTTGTTGTTTTATCTGCGTCTCCCCCCGTTCTTTACGTCATTAACACAGCAAAATTTGCGTGTACTGTCGTTTCATGTCACTTGAGAAAGGCTCTAAGAGTCGAAAAACGTTGTGCATTGTTTTTGTTTTCTTTTTGACCCCCCCTTTTGTTTCGGTCTTTATCACCAATCCTCAAATTATATAGTCTGTTTTTATCAGCTGGTGATGTCCATGTATATTTTCTTCTGTTTGGTTGTTAGAAGAAGGTGATTATGAGACTGTTGGCTTGACAGAAAGTTGCAATCATACTGCCCTGATTGTTTCTCTCATACTGCCCTGATTGTTCCTGATTCCCAATCCATGAGGTCTTCTATCACATTCCCTGTCTTCATTTTCACCTACTTTAGCGTTTAGATCCCCCAATATTATGCAGATTTCCAGACTGGGTATCTTATTGTTTGTTGTTTGTAGGTCATTTTAGAACTTCTCGATTTCGTTGTCTGTGCTTTTGGATGTGGGGGCATAGACTTCAGTGATGTTTAATGGAGTTGGCTTGGTGTTCAGTCTTTGTACAACTATTCAGTCACTATTTACACTGTGGCTTATTAAACATGCTGTGTGCTGTTCATCTAAAATGATTGCTACTACATTTAAGTCACCTTCTTCATTTCCACTAGAAACTACTATGTAATCTCCTTTGGTAAATAGCCTGTGTCATTCCATCTTGTCTCACACAAGCCTGTAATGCTTATTTTATGTTCCTCTAATTCTTACAATCGTAAATATGATCTGCCTAATTCATCCATTGTTCTTAAGTTCCAAGTTCCTATGGTGATGTCTATTTTCCTTTTTGTTTTCTATTTCTGTTTGGGTAGTTTTGCTTTTAAGAAGTGTCGACGGTGCTGCTTCTGGGTAGTTTTGCTTTTATGGAGTGTCGACGGTGCTACTTCCCACCGCTACAGTCAGGCACATATGTGCGGTCATCATAGCCGTGTTCTACATCCCCTGACACGCCCTCCTCAGTAACTTTTGAGACCTGTCCTTCCCATTGTCATAGATAATTGATGAAGTTTTCCAGCTAACCAAAGAGAAAAAGCCAAGCACATAGGAACAACAAGATAAAAGATTACAAAAGGCTGCTGAAAAAAAAGAAACAAGAAAAAAAAAAAAGAAAAAAAGAAGAGAGTATGGATACAGGAATGCTCAAAAATCACAGCAGCAAATCTTCAGAGATAAACAAAAGAAATGTGTCAGCAAATAAAAAGATGAAATTAACAAATTTTCAAGGAAAAAATTCAAATCATAAACAATAAAGATGGTGAAAGTACTGAAACTTTAACAAAGATGGAAGATATTCAATCAAGATGGGATGAGTATGGCAGAGAACTATTTCACAATATGACAAGAGATGGGGATGGATCAGTGTGTCCTCTAGGGGAAGGACATAGAATGTTTTTTCTATTACAGTTATGTTGAAATTTTACCTCCACCCCTCTCTGTTACTAGTTATGGAAGGAGCAACTTTCCGATACTAGGCATTGAAAGGAATTTTTGTTTTTCTCTGGACTGTTATGTTACAACTACTCAAGAATGGCTCAGGAATAAGTTTCCTTAGCTTGTGCTCTTAGAGTACTTATAGCTCTGAGAAACAGAATTAGAGAGAAGTTCAAACATTCAATGCTGAATGAACAACAAACAACTGACACAAGTTAAGTGCACTTTCATACATCGACTGTACTTGTTTCTACAAGAGTGAAATATTTTAAAACAATTTCAGACAGTTCCGGATGAGTTTTGGTTTCCACCATTTCATCATTAAGAGAGGGAATGTTCTGGATGAGCTGAGTTGGAGTCTACTTGGAATATCAGAAGTTAACTGATGTTGGAGAGGAGAGTTGACGTCTCTCTTGCTGCTGGTGACTGATCCATTTTTATGAAGACCTGCTGCTCAGTTGCTGGGCTTTTTACAGAGTTTTTTTTAACTTCTTACAGAGTGTGATACACAATGATCTTCCATTCACCTGTAGATTTGTAGTGACAGTATATGTTCTTTCTGATTAATTCATCAGAATTATTCATCAAGTGCTAGTATTTGAGAAGCAGAGTGTTATGTGGAAGTACCATAACATCAAGACTATATGGTGCATTTTTGCACAGTGGATTGATTATGTGATACATAATCAGAACAGTTTAGGTTCAGAACTGTTTAGTCTGGTGGAATACTTTGGAATAGTGATCACTTCTCATTATATTCGCTTCATCCAGGTATCCTCCTGTACTGCAAGGCTCTTGGTGACTGTAGCCTCATTACACCACTTAATCACTGGAAATATGCTGAAGATCAGAGCAAGGGCAGAACGTTGTAACAAAGGAGTGCTGATTAGTGTAATTCCATATGCGTTGTGTTCTTTGGGTTCTAACTGGATATGTATTCGCTTAATTGCTTGCAGGTTTTGTGGGATGTTTGCCTGCAAAATGAGAGTTAAAATGAATCCGTTCATTGGATGGTTTGAGAATTTCAGTTTGGTAGCTTCTATTCTACTATACAGAGAAATATGATAATCATTTTTGAAATATTTGCATCTGGCTGCTGGTTAGATTATATCTGTTCATTGCCTCATCTGCTGAAATTTTAACTATACTGTAGTAATAGTTCTACACCAGTAAATCACATCCCATGTTGCAGATCGAAAGCTTGAAAGGAGAGCTGCGAAAACAGACAGCACACTTCAGTCTGTTAATCTACATGGTGCTGCTGCATCCTTTCCTGCGCTCCGTGATGCATTTCCTGCTGTACCTGCTGCTGTAGAACAAGAAGTGAAGGTAGAGCTGTGTAAAAGTCTGTAAACAATTGGTCGTCTTTGAGATGGAACAAACTAAAATACAATGGCAAGCAAATGGCACTCGCACACAAACACACATTTCCACAACATTTTACGGATTATCTCTCATTTCGTTGAGATGAGGATGCTATGATAAGCTTGTTAGCATATAATGAAAATGTATACAGATCTGTCTGAAAAATTTGAAAATCATTTTCACATTTTATTATCAATAAAAATATCAACTGACCTTATCATGTAGAAACTGTATTTACTCTTCATTATACAATCAGCAGACTCGAAGGTTTATGCAGTTACATGTGGATCATCTGTCTAATCAACTAATCAGCATGTCCAAATCTTGATAAAATGGGGTGATTTGAAAAATGAGGTAAAAATGTGTCTGAAATTTGTTTGCCAACAGAAGTTTAACGATAGGTAAACTGCAGCCTACCATTATTCAGTGTTGATATTTTGAAGAGAAATGATAATGTTTAGATCAAAGTGAGTTTTTTATAGGTAAATCTGCATTTTGCCATTTTCAGTGCAACGGTAACCAAGTGTTACTTTTACAGAGTTTTTTTTACTCTTACAGAGTGATACACAATGACTTACATTCGCCTGTAGATTTGTAGTGACAGTATATGTTCTTTTCTGATTAATTCATCAGAATTATTCATCAAGTGCTGGTATTTGAGAAACAGAGTGTTATGTGGAAGTACCATAACATCAGGATTATATGGTGCATTTTTGCACAATGATTGATTATGTGATGCTTGATCAGAACAGTTTATGTTCAGAACTGTTTAGTCTGGTGGAATACTTTGGAATAGTGATCACTTCTCATTATATTCGCTTCATCCAGGTATCCTCCTGTACTGCAAGGATCTTGGTGACTGTAGCCTCATTACACCTTTTAATCACTGGAAATATGCTGAAGATCAGAGCAAGGGCAGAACGTTGTAACAAAGGAGTGCTGATTAGTGTAATTCCGTATGTGTTGTGCTCTTTGGGTTCTAACTGGACATGTTACCATGTGGTAGATACTGTGTAATCATTTAAACGCTTGCAGGTATTGAGGGATGTTTGCCTGAGAAATGAGAGAGATGAAACAAACCAGTCCAATGTGTGGTTTGAGAAATTCAAACTGGGTAGCTTCTCTTTTACTGTACAGAGAGATATAATAATCATTCTTGAAATATTTGTATCTGCCTGCTGGTTAGGTTATATCTATTCATTGCCTCACCTGCTGAAATTTCAACTAACAGTTCTTCACCAGTAAATCACACCCCTTGTTGCAGATCGAAAGCTTGAAAGGGAGAGCTGCGAAAACAGACAGCACACTTCAGTCTGTTAATATGTATGGTGCTGCATCCTTTCCTGCACTCTGTGATGCACTTCCTGCTGTGCCTGCTGCTGTAGAACAAGAAGCTGAAGGTAGAGCTGTGCAAACAGAAATGGTTGGAGAGGGATCCGGAGAGATTTGTTACCACCACCACCATGTGCAAGGAGTCGGAGAAAATTATCTGCAAGTAACATGAGTTCTTTATTAGTGGTGGGAGGGATGCATTGAGTGCTTTATGTCCTAATGGATATGTACCCCCACCGTGCCATGTTAACTTAAAAAGTCACATGGTCCAAACAATATGATCTTCTTAAGAGTTCCAGGACAGAATATTGAGTTCATGAAGTGTCAGATATAGAGTCACATAAATTTTTAAAAGAGTGACAGGTTCCCATGTTCAGTTTTTGAAATCTCAGGAATCCACATCTATAAAAAAAATACAAGGACTTCTCATATTTCATTATAAACTCCTGTGGCCCCTCATCTTATCCTAAAAGGTCCCAGGATTCCACATTTAATGAATAAATCCCTGTGTTCTCATGTTCAGTTTTAAGTCCCACAGTTATAATTCTTTAAAGTCCTAGGACTCAAAATTGGTGCCGTCACATTATGCTTGGTAAAAATGTTAGAAACTTTGGCATGCATATTAATTTAAGTTGTTCTTTCAGTTGTTTCCAAGATCAAGACCAGCAAGAGTTTAAACAAAGCTTCCTCATCCTCAGTGTAGGTTGTTGCAGCTGCTTCAAGGAGGCTTAGTTTCACAAACACATTTGCCATTTTGGTCTTTGTCCATCTTTTATCATTAATTTCTACATATATATTAAAAAAACAACAATTAACTTTTCCTACATCCTCACAATATTTGTTGGTCTCCTTTACATAGTCTTGGGTAAACCCTTTGTGGTTGGCTAGTTGCTTAGGAGTCGATGAATAGTCACTATCAGTGTACCAAATATGCATGACTAGAAGAGATTTGCTTTCGTGAGAACTTAACGATGGTCAAGGTGTTATTCTGAGGAGTCATTTCCTGCTTGTCGGCTCTCAAAACCAGTATTGATTGCAATTTAACTAGGCTACATTTTGCCTAAACAATTTATTTTGTGAAAAAAGCAAAGCTCAGAAACATTCCATTATGTTGCTGAAATGATAATGATGATGATGAAGTAATGATAATGATAATATCAGTATGATGATGAATATGAATAATGATAATGATAATAATGATTATGATAACGAAAAGAAGAAGAATAGTAATAGAGATGATAGTTTATTTATGGTGTGCATATCTCAAAGAATGAACGGGTGCAAAGGGCATTACAATGAAGTTGAAAATAATCTAAACTGAGATAGTGTCTGTGAATCTCTATGTTCATGAGAAGAAAATAATATAACTGTTACTCATACAGATAGAAATACCAATGAAAGATCAATAATGATTAATACGATACTTTAATGCTGGCAATAGGATTAGTGAAAATGGGACATAAAGGTTATAAGTATAATGGTAAAAATGATAATGATGGCAATAATAACAATGAAATCAGTATTGTTGTAATAATGTAATGATGGCGATGATGATAACAGTAATGGTAATAATAATATGATGACAGTGATACAGTAATAATGGTTTTTTAATTAATATGGGTAAGGATGATGTTAGGTGGAAAGGAGCTAAAATGTTCAATGAACAACAGCAGACAGTACTGTTGAATAATGATGATAATGATAGTAGCAACACTAGCAAAAACAGCAGCACTCAGAAAGGGATGGAAGTGACCAACGATAAAGGAGTTAGCATTCTGTGTGGTGTGTGTGTGTGTGTGTGTGTGTGTGTGTGTGTGTGTGTGTGTGTGCCATTTGAAATGTCAGCCTCACTCACTGCCCCCCCCCCACCTCCACCCCCAGCCACCACCATCCCCACCAACACCACAACAACCATCATTAGTAGGAGAGGGGGAGGGGGATGGGGGGGGGGGGGGGGGGTGAGGAGCAAATAGATTGATGTAGCAAGTGGAGAGACTCAGAGAGTGTAGGAAAAGGGAAAGGATGATAGCTGTAACTTATGTCTGAGGTAAACAGTGGGGAGGTAAGGTAGTATGGGTTTGTGTAGGTGGAGGATATTGCAGGTTGGAGCTGCGGAGGTGGAATGGTACACACTACTTTTGGATGTTGATGCCATGAGGATGGAGAGTACCCAGTTTGGCAATAAGATGAGATTACTGCATAAGGCATACCAAGTTGTCACTCTTTGATTGCCAAAGTGCCAGGACTTTGACATGGTTGATGTTGTGTTGGGTGTGGTTGAAGTGTAGGGTGACTGGTTTGGGTCAATGGTGGCAGATGTTGGCCAAGTGTTCAGAGATGCCTCAAGTGTGCCAGGTGTCTCACCTACATAGATCTTACCACACAGCTGGCAGTGGATGGCATACACAATGTTGTGGCTCTGGCAGGAGAAAGTGCATTTAATGGTGAAAGCCTTTGGGGCCACGTCGGATGGTGTCTGGTTTGGTGAGAGCAGATTTTGCAGTTGGGTTTGGAGCAGGGAAAAGTACCTGGTTGCTTAGGTGTGGAGATTTTGTTTGGCTTAGAGCACACCAGTAGGTCTTTGAGGTTTTGGTCATGTTTGAAAGTGATCATTAGTTTGGTCTGAAAGGCATGTTTATGATTTTCTACTTTGTGCCAGTTAGACTTCAGGATCTTGCAGATGGCCAGAGTGTGAGGATGGCAGAGAAGGCAGGCAGTGGGTCTGTCCGTCTCTTTGGGAGGCTTAGTTTCCAGAGTAGATGTTCTGGATTTAGCTGCAGTGCGGCTGAAATCATCATTAATGACGGCACTGGTTTAGCCACAGTTGGTGAAAAAATCAGACATTTTGGCTGCTTGTACAGTGAAATCTTCTTCACTGGAGCAGAGTCTGCGTAGGTGAAAAGGAATTCAGAATATGGAATGCTGTCTTTAGTGGATTGGTGGTTGGAAGATGTGTAGTTCAGGTATGAGTGCACATCGGTGGATTTATAGAAGACTGAGGTTTTAAGCAGTCCATCTTTGAGAGAACTAGTAATGTCCAGGAAGTTTACTGATTGTGAAATGGTGTAAGTCAATTTGATGGATGGATGGAAGGTCTGAGCAAAGTTAAGGAAATTACAGAGGTCATGTTCTGGCATGGATGTGGCTCCCAATCCATCATCTATGTATCTTTTGTAGAGCTGTGGTGTTGGGCCTATGTAAGAGGTTAGTAGGTGGTGTTCTAGGTGTCCCATGAAGAGCAGGCATAGGATGGTCCCATTTTGGTTCCCATAGCAACACCACTGATTTATGAGAATGTATGGTTGTTAAATTCAAAAGTATTGAGGGTGAGGACTAATTCTGCAAGTCTGACCAGTGTAGCTGTGGGAGGGTGTTGTTGGCTAGGGGGCCGTTTGTTAAGTAAGAATGCGAGGGCCTTCAGTCCATCAGCATGAGGGATGGAAGTGTAGAGAGAGACGACATCAAGTGTAAAGAGGAGGCTGGGTTGGAAAGTGGGATCTGTGTTGTATGAATTAATCATGTTGAGTGTGTGGGTGTGTCTTTGAGGTATGTGGGGAGGCCTTGTACTATGGGTTGAGGAGAGATTCTTAAGTACTGTGAAATGTGTTCTGTTAGGCAGCTGCATGCAGACACAATGGGTCTGCAAGGTGTATTGGTTTTGCGCATTTTAGGGAGCAGGTAGAAGGTGGATTGTTTGGTGTCTGTCATTATGAGGAGTTTGGCTCTCTTCGGTAAGTTGTTATGTTTGACTTCTTGTTTAACTGTGGTTGAGATGAGTTTGTGGTGCTGAGGAAGGGGTTATGCTTGAGTGGTGTATAGAGAAATTTGTGTGTGACAGTTGTCTGTGTGCTTCTTTTATAACTGTTTGTCCCAGACCACCACTGCACCACCCTTGTCTGCTGGTTTGATGACAATGTCTTGTCGTTGTCTCAGTGATTCAAGGGCTTTTTGTTCATCCTGTGAGAGGTTTGAATGGCGGACAGGTTTGGATTTCACTTGAGAGATTTCTTTTCTACACTTTTTGATGTAGAGTTCAACTTCAGTGGATTTGTCAAGAGGTGGCTGGCGGAGTACTGGAGTTTGAAAAAAGTGGGTAAAAAATGTCTGAGCTCTCTGGTAGTGGGGTCTTAGGTACATTGTCAAGTGCAGCCATCCATCTAAATTTTCTAAAAGAATCTTTCAACATCAAAGTGGTTTTGATATTTATTGGTGTTTGCTGAATGGGAATAAATTTTAGACCTTTTGCCAAGACTGACCTTTCATCATTGGTGAGAGCAAGATTGTCAGGGATGCAGCAAACATGGTGGCGGTGTTGCTCGTGGATGATAGGGGGATCAGTGTTGTGTGGGGGATTCGACTGGTCTGGGGGCAAAGTGAAACGACTGCAGGCGCTGAACTCAGAAGCAATCTGAAGCGATCAAAGCTAAGTGCATTTTCGTTATTTTGTCTGTCTTTATTTCACCTGAGGAAGACCTAAGAGGTCGAAACGCGTTGTGTGTTGTCTTGTGACTCGTTTGTCCACGTTTCTCTGGGCGGTTCGCTGACATTTATTTAAGATTTGGTCTGGGGGGTTTACCTTGGATTTGTTTTGTAATTTCGATAACTTGTCTTGCTTGATCTGGTGGCAGTGATTGTGAATGAGTTGGTTGTGTGTATGGATGAGCTGCCTCAGTCTTGAAGTGGTGGTTATGGGTATGATGAGTGTGGTTTGTTGTTTGAAATGTTGAAGAAGATGGGAGAGAGGGATTCCAGGGATGAATTGAGTGTTTTAATATGTGCCAACATGAGTTCATGGCTGGCTTGGAAAAGAATCCTTGTAGTAGTAGTGGTAAGAGTAGTATTATGAAGATCGGATGGGGTGTGAGAAAGTGAGAAACTGCAAGGGGTGATTCGCAGTCGGATGCATTATTTAGAAAAGTCAAGATGGGATGCAGATTTCGTTTTCTGAAACTGTGTTTCAGCATATCCTAGTACAGATGGCTGGATGATGGGTGGCAGAAAATGAATGGACTGGTGAAAGCAAGCATGGGTACTGGAGAAGAATGGGGGGGGGGGGGGGGGGGGGGGGGGGGGGGGGGGCGGCATTTATGTTTTGATTTAGGTTCTTATTGTTGAGCTGGTTGAGAGATGAAATAGAGTGAAGATGACAGGAGTGCCTAATAATGATGATCGCACGTACACAACTGAAAAACAGATGTTAAATGAAATACGGATCAGTGGAAAATTAGTATACAATGATCAAAAGACGTATACAGCGATAACAGTTGCACACATTGATGACGTAAACAAAAATACAAAACAACAAAGGGTAGCTGTCAGTATGAATTAAATAGATCTAGTTGCAAAGTGAGACGACTGCAGGTGGAAAACTAAACAAATCTTAAATGTTAGCGAACCGCCAAGAGAAACACAACAAATGAGTCACAAGACAAAACACGACACGTTTTGACCTCTTAGGTCTTCTTCAGGAAAGACACAAAGAAATATGACAATGAAAATGAAAGAGTTATCACTTAGCTTTGATCTTTTTAGTGCAAGGCAGGCGTTGAATGAAAACGAGGCTGTTAGAAGGGAGATAATGTGCGAGTCAAGGTAGTAATGATGATAATTAGGTTACTGATAGGAATACTAATATTGGTCAAAATATTGAAAAAAATTAAATTAAGACAGGATTACTACTATTTTTAGTGATGATAAGGCAATAGTTGTTGGGAGAAAGGAGAGTGGGTCACAGAATTGTTAAACAGCATGGTTGCCATGGCAACAGCCTTAGTGGCAATAATGATGGTGATGTTAATGCTAGTGGTGGAAAGATCAATACTAACAGTAGTATACTGATGATACTGCTAACAACTATTGTGAAGGTAAAGGTAATAATAAAAGCATGAAACAGAAATATATTTAGAAAATGCATCTTGAAAAATAATATGATAATAGAATAAATAAATAGAAATAATAATTAAAAAGAAATCAACAGTTTTAACATGGTAATGATACTAAAGGTATTAGTATTAATACTAAGGCGATTAGAACACACACACACACACACACACACACACACACACACACACACACAAAAAAAAAAACAATAATAACAACAACAAAAACCAAGAGGAGGAGGGAGAGGGGAGGACAGGAAGAACAGAAAGGAGATAGAAGGTATGAATTATGGGAAGGACGGAATGTAATAGGTATATTAATAATTATGTGTATATTAAATGTTTTCTTTTATAATTGTGATGTAACTATACAGTAATGATAGTGATGCTATAGGAGGCTGGAAAAGTGGTAAGCTGGAATGTCGGAAATATTGTAAAGAATAATAATATATTAATGATGGTAGTAAATACACAACATTAGTAATAGTTAAGAAGTTGTAACAAAAGGTATGCTGATTAGATACAAGAATGAATAAATAAATGAATAAAATGAAATTTAAAAAAAAAAAGAAAGAAAAAAAAAAAAAAATGTGTGTGTGTGTGTGTGTGTGTGAGTGAGTGAGTGGGTGTATGTGTGTGTGTGTTTCCGCATAGTTACAAACATCTGCACAACATATGCACAGGAAAGAGGGAAGATGGAACAGAAGCTGTTGTAGAGGAAATAATATGTGAAATTACAAGAAAACCAAATGAAGAAAATGGAGTGGACAAATATCTGAGTAAACAATAGACTGAGGTAAGAAATAGAGAGAGTGTAATGAGAAGGGAAAGGAAGATAGTTGTAAGTTATGTGTGAAGAGATATGGTAGTATGTGGGTTGTTGGAGGATATTGTGGGCTGAAATTGCAGTGGTGGATAGGTACACGTTACTTGATGGTGTTGATGCTGCTATAAGGGTAGAGGGAAGAAGGGGATGGGTTTACATACTAACTGTGGAAGGGGAGGGGCAGCATATTCACACCTATACACAATCTCTCCCTCCCTCCCTCTCTCTCTCTCTTTAATGAATAATAAATAAGTTATTGCATCTAAGTAGTGTTACTGTTTTAATTCTACAAACAATGCTGGCAATGGGATTAGTGAAAATGGACATAATGATTATAAGTATAATGGTAAAAATTATAATGATGGTAATAATAACAATGACATCAGTATTGTTGCAGGTACCAGCAGCCAAAATTAGTATATTGTTTTTTTTTCATACTTAAGATCTGTATCATTGAAAAGTGAATGGAAAAAAACATACGAAACACAACAAGAATGAAGTCTCTATCTTCAGTCGTTTTTGAGATATTGCAGTTGCAACGTTTTTATGCACCTGACAAAATGAGATATCTTCTAAATTTGAAAGCCAATAGGATCATACATTATCGATACATCTGGTTATAAATTGGTGTTCTCAATCTATACAACTTAAACTCTTTGAAACAAGTAAGTTCCATGGCTTTTGTGTGATAAAGTGTCAAACTTTTTAATAAATCGCAATTCAGCGCTTTTCAAATTTGCATGATGTGGCTACTTTGAAGCACTGCAGCACAGTAAGAATGGCCATTTCAGAGTTTCCTGTGGTTTGGACAAACTCTCTAAGTTGTACTAAGCAAAGTCATTTTTTTCTGAGGTATCTGCTATAAAACATTAATTTAATGAAAACTTCTGTGCTGAAAACAGGAAATATTGCAATTTGGATGTGGAAAAATGGGGGTAGAATCGCCCGCCACACTTAATTGCTATAACTTCTAACTGCTTCATGAACTGTTTCCAAATTTTGTATACAGCTTCTGTACAGTATTTCCTGTAAATCAAAGTGTACATTTTTGTTATTTTTTTTACCTAACATTTTATTTCCTGTACTAGAATAGTGGCCAACAAGGGTGGAATGATGATGATGTCTGAATTAAAACCAACAGTTTTTCAAAATTTATAGACAGATTTCAACAAAAATTTTGTATGATGATGTCTGTATTGTTATTTATAAAATCATATTATTTTTGCTGTTTCTGACAAGTGTTGGCAGCCACCAAACAAAAGGTCACTTATGATAAGGGTGGGAAGTGCACTGTTGCTGACAGGCAGATTGGGTTGACTATAATTACAGAAGCGATCAAAGCTAAGTGCATTTTCGTTATTTGTTTCATGTTTGTTGCACCTGAAGAAGACCTAAGAGGTTGAAACGCGTTGTGGTTTGTCTTGTGACTCGTTTGTCCACGTTTTTCTCTGGGCGGTTCGCTGACATTTATTTAAGATTTGTTTAGATTTCCGCCTGCAGTCGTTTCACTTTGCAACTAGATATAATTATATAGTTCTGTTTGTATGCAGCGTACTTCAGGCAGAGTTCATTGTTAATTGGAACAGACCAGACATGGGCCTGTAGTTGTTTTGGAGACTATGTTGAAGTCACTTGCAAACACAAATATGCTTTGCAACAAATCTCTGTCTGTCTTGGTTGGCCACATAAACGTTTTTTTTTACAAGAGCAGATTTCCTCAGAATGTTAATGTCTGCTTTCTGAGGAGAGTGGATCTAAGACACACTGCCAAATCAAATCATCATCATAGAAAACTACGTTCTGGCCAGTTTTGGTAAAGATAAGTCTTCCAGAAGGCAATCAGTGGCATGTTTCACTGATTTCATCATTGATGCAGCATAACTGCATCCTCGATATGGGTGGTAACTTCTTATGTCTCCATCTCTTTCTTGGTCACCATCACTTCATCAGTCCCCAGCCCAAACTACTCTGCCTCAGGAAAAGTTGAAGTGGAGAGACAGCTCACACCTCATCCACTTTATCCTGGTCTGGTGGTCCTCCAACTAACAACACAGCCAATAGTGAACACTGTGGCGTTTATAAAGGTTGTGGGTGACCAGCCACCCACGAACCCTGGCATGTCGGGTAAAGGCTGTGGGCCTATATGAAGGTTATGGGTGACCAGCCACCCACAAGCTCTGGCATGTGAATGCTTCTTTAATTGGTATGGTGTGAAATGTCACCCACAGTAACTGGCAAGGATTATAAGCTTGTATTATTTTCTCCTTTATTTACCACTAAAACACCACAATATTTAATGGGGGCAAGCACAAATACACAATGAACAAAGTCATAAAACTTCAGGTACGTATTATGAAAACTGAGTGAGTTATGAAGATTTAAACAATAGTCTGGGTAATTTTTCACCCGCAAGCTATGGCAAAGGTTAAACAAATATAACAAAATGGGGATGCATTTTCTCAGTTAAAGAAAAAAAAAATGAAAAGAAAGAAAAAAACATTAAAGCATGGCACAGGACCACTTAATTGAACTATGAGTGCATGCTTTTATGTAAATTCCCTGTCTGTTTCTTCATCATTGTGTGATATCATGTGGTGTGTGTGTGAGTGTGCGTGTGCAAAATTACTGAAAAAAAATTGAAGCATGGCATAGGGCCACTTAATTGAACTGTGAGTGCATGCTTTTATGTAAATTTCCCTGTTTTCATCATCATGTGTGATATCATGTGGTGTGTGTGTATGTGTGTATGTGTGTGTGTGTGTGTGTGGTTTACTGCTCACTGTCCATTCCTTATAATTTAACTTAAGTATCTGTTGTTCTTTGTAAGCAAAAATGTATTGCACATTCTTTGTAAACAAAAGGTACATCCATTGCAACACATTATTTTGTCAACAGGGTGTGATTTAAGCATTGCCAATAACATGGTTAAGTATTTCATCATTATGATTTTGAATTAACTTGTTGATTTAATCATTATGAATGTAAAGGAACATAAATTTAATGCTTTTCTTTAAACAAAAAGGTAAAATTAAAGAAAGATTTAACTTTATTTTGGACTCTACCTCTTTATCAACTGCTCTGTTTATTCAGTATGTTTGTGCTGTTACAGCAATATACATAACTGTGGAGCATAACATACAATCACCAAAACATATCATAAATGTTACTGTCACAACAATGAAATGTCTTGGCAATGCAATGCTACGGTAGTTGCATTCTAGCAGTTGCAATTTTACTTGAAAGTAATCACTAGGTGTTCAAAGCCTTGCTGTGTTTGCCAGTAAGGAGGGGAGGGGTGGGGAGGGGGGAGAGAAAGCAAATCTTTACAGCTAAATTACAGAAGTTTCAAATACACTAGGGAAAATAATTAGATTGCTAAACTAAACTTCGTGAGTCAGATTGACTTGACAGTGGATTCCCCCACCCTACCCCACCCCACCATACCCGAACCCCCCACTACACCCTCCTTATTGTCCAACTTCAGACTGTTCTCTCTCTCTCTCTCTCTCTCTTTTAACCCCCAAACATGCTTTGCATATCAAGTATGACGGTAATGATTGGTATTCCATCGATGGTCATTATCAGAAGACAGTGCTTTCAGAACCTCTGACCATCTTGTACGCGCGGTTGTAGCTTCAGGTTTGAATATCTGTCTCAAACAGATGTTTTTAACTACGATTTTCTCTGTAATCGTGTAATGGAATCAGTAACCAATTCACAAATACATGAATCGACATAAGTGAAACCCATTACTGATATTTATTTTCATTAGTTTGTCTTGTACAAAAATACGATTGCTTCAAACGGTGCAACGCGTGGGACCATTTCCAACCTGTTTAATCTTGACGAACACCAGCTGAATTACGAAAATAACTAAGCATTGGCACTGTATTAAGTGAAATGAAATAATTGAATTGTTTCATTAATGTTCTGGTTTGTTA
>JADBJO010026889.1:12500-21994 GCA_016801955.1 Conus betulinus | reverse complement strand
TTCCTATTTTACATGTCCACAAGTCTTTCTCCTCCTGTTTGAAAACACCCACACACACTTTTGAATAACATGCTAGAGATACAGGCACTTTAACAGGCGTTCCACTAACTCTTCTGGCAAACTAGGGTATTTCAAATATTCCCAGTTCCATGTTTTAAAAGGGATGTTTGCAATGCAATCATCTGATGTTTGTATCGTAGTGTCTTTAGTAATATAAAGAACAGTGGCTATGTCACGCAAAATCTATCAAAACACTAAATTTGATCATCATCTTGTTTTGTGGCTCTTTAATTCAGAATCTCAGAAAGCTGAATACCATTCTGTGGTTGATGGTCAATCACAAAACAAACTGCTTTCTGGTAGATCATCAACCCAATACCCGAAGGTCCTAAAATTCAGTCAGTTTACATTTACGAGATCATGACACGTAATACCAAAGGACCTCCAGTCATGTCAGTCACACTTAAATGCCTCCATTCCAGTTCCATACATTTTCAGACAACGTTCATCAAATCTAATACCCAAAAGGCTCCAATGCCAGTAGGTCCATACATGACGCATCATTTACCCTTTCATACACTTGTGCCATGCTGTGATTGTCAAACTACTACTGGGGGTCCACAGAACTACCAGCTTCGTCCAGTCACAACATATAAGACGCTCTATTTAAAGGTTGTATGCTTTCGGGCAGATCATGAACCTTCTGCCTCAATTCAGTCCATTTCTATTTCTCTTAGAAGTAAATGCAAACATCAAAAAGGCAGATCATGATCTGTGAGAGAAAGAAAAAAAAGATTTAGTGTTCAAATCACACACACACAGGCACACAGCATACATAAGGGCCATACACACACCGGAAAGATAGATGGCTGTTATTACCAAAATGGATTCATCTTGCTTGTTCTCAAGAATCTGAAATGTTTCCAGAATAAAAACAGAAAAATATCACGCTAAAAATGTTTTAGGTCAGAAGGGTCTTGCTACCATGTTCTGGAGTCAACATTCTTGGGCCACAGGATGACAGAGAAGAGATAAAGTGTTCATTGAATGAAAGTATACTACTTTCAGGACTATTGACCTAATCAAGGGACAGCCTATGAAGGAACTGTACTTTACTATAGAGGTCTCCTGGCATTTCTTTAAATCATTTAAGGTTCTAATCAGAACTGTTTTATCATCCTTTCCAAAATAACACCTCCTTCAGTCTCTCCCCCCCCCCCCCCCCCCCCAACCCCCCTTCCCATGTTCTTTTAAAATTTTGAAATTCAAGACTGTTTGCTCTTCACTTGAATGTGATTCCTGAAAGTAATCAGAAGTATCTCAGTTATCCATGTGACACTGCACTATCAGTAGCAAATTTTCATCAATGAGAAATCCTTGCCTCATACTTTAATAGCTAGTATAGTAACGTCCGACAATCAATAATGCGTTGTGTTAACAGTACATGTAGATACACATCCAACAATTTCACCACACACGGGGGGGATGCTCACAAGCAAACAACTATCATCCCCATTTTTTGTATAGTCACATTGTAGACTTGGAGTCACAGCTCCGTAAAAACACTACTGCAAAACTGAAATACTGTGGTACAGGTCCATTCAAGAAAATATGTATCATCATACTCTTGTAGTACATACACTCACGTCACCCTTAGATATGAATGTGGTTTTAAAACAGAAATCCCCACAAAATAAGAATCACCATCAGTATACAAAATGGTAATGAAAAAAAACAATACAACAAAAAGATTCACAAAATCATGCCCCCACACCTTCAACAACTTGTATACACCACGGGCACACTTTCACCCCAAACACTAGTACATAACTTGCTTGTGCAACATGCACCTATTTGCACACTCACCTATGTTGTAACAATTAGTTTTTTTTTTTAAAGCTAACAAAAATGTTTATATAAATAGACTGATGTCTGTGTACAATTTAGAGACCATTTCATATTCTCTAAACACTCCTTGTGGAGCAGCACCACAACAGTTGTGTATCCCAACATAATGGCTATTGCTCTTACATTAAAGAGGACTCATTGTTATCGTACTCATTTTGGTTGTCTATTTCCTATGATTTTGAAAAATTCCATGCAGCAGAATCTAAAAAAGTTCAGCCTAGACTTGAATATAGTTTGCCACAAGATGTGGATTCAAAACTTCCTCCAAGAATCTTTCTTAAAATCTCTGCTACATATTGCAGAACCGAGTATTTTACAGGATAGCCTGGAACATTCACAGTGACAAAATGCTACATTTCGACTCGAATCCTGAGAGTGGGGAAAAAAAATCTTGTTTTCAAATGGAAACCAGGAAGAAGTCTTGCACCTTCCTGGACTGCAACACATCAAGCTCGTATCATAACTGCAGAAGTAGAAAACCAGCGACAATGGTGACAGCACCAACCTGTAAAATGGCCTTGGCTGGTGTGGTTTTATTTAACATAATTTGTTTGTTTGCTGTGCGTTACATTATACATAGCGTTTCTTTGCGAACATCAGCAGACAGCACTGTATGCTAATGTATTTCTTTCCTCATCATGATAATTTTCCTGGGGGCAGCACGAAGACACAATATAGTGTCATCCATTTTTCTGCATGTTTATTAAATCAAGAGGTTTCTCAGCAAAATGTTACCAGGAACAATTCTCTTGTTGCTGTGGATTTCTTCATATGGGCCAAGAATTCACAGCACATAGGACTTTCAGAGCTACCAAGGCCATAAACCCACAAATGTAGCATTGTTGACATTTAAGTGTAGGCACAATCCATAAATTCACATGTGCAGCATTCCTATGCGATGTTTTCAACATGTCAAACTCAATAGTACTTTAGAGTGGCTCTTTTGCTTCAACAACAACAAATGGGGCAGACAAAGGACAGAAATCTCACCAGTTGTCGTGGTAATTCTAATTTGCCCTACAAAAAAATTGATATGGCCAACAACAAATAAAAATCAACAAGCCAGCAAAATCGCATTATCCATAGTGATTTTTGTTCTCCTTTTTCCATCCTCTCTTTCTTTTACTGAAACTCATTTTCTGACAAAATAACCTACAGCTAAAGATCTTAGGTTCCTGTCTTTTCTGCTGAATTATTGTATTGTTTTTTTTTTTTTTTTCGCATAGTGTTTACTGACACGGTGTAGCAGCAAAAAATTGGTCATCGAAATGTAGCATGGATGTGCCAAAGGCAGTGGTACTTCACAACTCTAGACCCTGTTCATTCCAAAACACAAGCAATCAGACCACCACTTACGATCTGAAGAACGTGTAGAGAAAACAAACCTGCCATCAGTTAAGACTTGAACCAGGAAGATGGATCTCACGCTACCTAACAAAGCATTATCCACTAGACCACCACCATAGCCGGCTACAACCTCCACTGCGATGTTTACCATACACCGCTACAGGACAGTCCACAGAGAGGGTTGCCAAGCAAAAGAATGCAATCCCTTGCTGCCAGCCAAACAGATTGTCATGGACATCAAGGATTTAGTAATCATTCGATCTTGCCCATTTAACCCTTCACCGCAGACCATTATCTATTTGCATAAATCTCCATCGCCAGCCAAAGAATGCCAACAAACTCTCAACAATGGAGGAAAAATACTCCACTCACAACTGAAGACCAGAAAGTATGGTATTTCCAACAGAAAAGTGCATGAAACAGCCACAAATACAACTACTCCAATAGCAGGGAACACACACACACACACACACACACACACACACCACACACACACACACACACACACACACACTTATGCCTAACTGGTACACATGTAACACAAAAAGTAAGAAAGAAAAACACACACACACACACACACACACACACACACACACACACACACACCCTCTCACGTGTCAGTTGGCCACGCCCCCTTCAACCTCGACCAGCGAGAGTGGGCCCACAGCGTGTGTGTGAAGTTCGTTGCCTAAAGTCTTAGTTGGCTCCCTCACATAGAGTTAGTGAACAGTCAGTCAGTGCTGGCTGGCTCAACGCAAAAACACTGGGGCACACGCGGTAGGGTAGTAAGTGGGCGTCTCTTCAGCCTCTCATAACAAGTTGCCACGGTCCAACGCTTCACGTTGGAATAATTCGGTCAAGCCCTCACTATCGTTCTTTACTCGTGACTGTCTGGTCTCTCTTCATCTGTATTAGGAACAACCACTGTCTATTCAATATTCCCAGCACTTGATCTGTGGTAAATGTACGGCAAGGTCGAGTACGTAAAGTGCTTGGTGGTGACGTCATAGTGAATGGAAAAACAATCGGAATAAAGTCAATAAAACACTGAACTGAATAGTGTTCTGACAAAGCAAATGGCTGTGAGCATGGCCAGACCATCCCCCAACTATGACGTTTATTGCTGGCTTTTTATCTCATGAACTAGGATCGTGTGAGAGTATCGGGAGTTAGGTCACCCTACTTTGTCGCCTTTTAATTTCAACTGATGTGGTCTTTCGCAACCTGTTAACCAACGACCGATATAATCATGTTTAATCAAGAATCATTTTTACTGCAACCTGTTAACCAACGACCGATATAAATCATGTTTCATCAAGAATCATATTTTTATCATCACCCATCAAGTAAAATGTTCCCAGTGAAACTGTCATTTATTTGGGTTTTTTTTTTTCTTTTACAAGGATGAATGCAGCCGTTTGCCACCAAGGGCTCTGGCAAAAGTAATATGAACAAAGGGCAGGATGTCACACAGACAATGCCATCAAAATTTATCATTTGATAACTTTGTATTCAATAATCTCACATCTTTATTTAACATAATGTCTCTGATATGCCATCTCAAATAAACATATGGTGTTGCGACTCGATGATGCAGAACAGAAATTTACACAGGATCTTTCTCAAAAAATACGGAGCTGCTTGAACCTAACACTTTTGACATCCCTCATGAAATCCGTGTCAACTCAACTGAAACAGAAATCATCCAACAAAACCGCACTGTTGATAGGCCTACTTATGAAAGTACAAAAAAAACTACCTGAACCTTTCTAAGACATTCCTCTTAAATTTTCACTAATGTTTTACAAAAGTATTTTCAGTATGAATTATATATCCCCTCCACCCCCATCCCCTCGCTAGGTTAAAAAAGGGAATGAGAGGTCCAAATGTATTTCAAAACGTTCTTGTTTGGGGAGAACAAGAGACCATCCCATCTTCTCTTCACATGATCAAAATGTAATTCTATGTATTTGAAATTAATGCAACATCTGTTTGACCACATGCAACATTATATTCAGAGAATGTCAAGACGACATCGATTTTATAGTTACTTATCATCGTCCCCATTTTCCTTTTTCTTCTGATCATCCTGAACATTGTGGATTTGTTTTACTTTAAAATTCTACTGCCCTGATCATCTATTTTCAGCATTTGTGTTTTAAATCACACATACTTTTGTTCATACATACACACCCACACACATTACATACAAACACTTCACTCAACCTCAATGAAAAAGCAATTTCCGGATTCAACCGGGATAGTTTTTCTGCAAAATCTCGTCAAAAGCAACAATTACATAAAACTGGCGGTAAAAGTAACATTCCCTACAAAAATCATCGCAGCAGGTCCCTTGTGTGTGTGTGTGTGTGTGTGTGTGTGTGTGTGCCTGTGCGTGTATGTGTGTGTGGAAACATCGCGCACATTCACAAAGTGCAGGAGTGAGCAGCATGTGGCGTGTACTACTTTTACGTTTGTGTATGCCCTGACGGAGAATGTCTTTCAGAGATCAAGAGTGTACCCCACCACCCCCACCCCCCCCCCCCCAACCCCTGAGGTTATGTATGTCTGAGCGCAAATGTGTGCAGTGTGTTTGTGTGGATACCACAGGTGGGTGTGAGTGTCCACGCATGGTTGCCCTCAACCATCCATTTGGTGCCTTCCTCAGCCCTCCCATTGACTTTCGCTGCTGGATGGAATGCTGTCCCATGGCAGTTCAAAACTCTCTGCAACATACCAGCACCACTCACCATCACCAGCCGTAAAAATATGCCCAAACTATGGGAAATACAGGTTCCACATAAGTTTTAAAGAGAAACAAAACAAAACTTGACATGGCCCAGTCTCAAATGTAGTACCTTTATGAATTCTTCTGATGTGCATTCTTTACAACAAAAAAAAAATTCAATGGAAAGAGATGCAATCAACTGAAGACGTTATCTGATCATAAATTCAGAAAGACGAGGTATAGCCTGACAAAGTGTGGTTGCCAGAACACACCCCTCTCAAAACAACCCAGCTGTGATCTGTTTCTCTCTCAAAAGACAGGGAAAATAAAAACAGTAAGAAGGGGGATGGGATCTGTCCGCAACTTGGTACCGCAGGATGCATACCAGTATTGGAATTCATTCGCTATGTGTGTCTGTTTAAAAGGTAAAAAAAAATGATTTTAGATTGAAAAGAAAAATGCATGTACTCTGTATGCATTAAATATGTGCGTGCCACTGTGTACTAATGTATTGATTTATGTATGTCGGTTAGATTTCATGTTTTGAACAATTAAAAAAACAAACAACAAAAACAAACAAACAAAACTTATGATGTGCGCGCGCCTGTGTGTGTGTGTGTGTGTGTGTGTGTGGTGTTGTGTGTGTGTGTGTGCGTTGTAACATGATTCTTGCTTTTCATTCCACACACACACAACACACACACACAACACACCAAAAGTGGGGTCGGGCTCAACATGCTGCGGACCATTTAAGTGTGACCCTGCCACATAGCGCTTTCCAAAACGCTTGTCGCTCCTTCGGAGGTGTTGTCTCCTGTTGCGTGCGATCTCCCGCTGCGTTTGCATCGCTGGTTCTTCTCGGCATTTTTGGTCTCTGATAGACTGAATCTATCTCTCTCTCTCTCTCTCTCTCCTCTCTCTAACTCTCTCTCTCTCTCTCTCTCTCTCTCGTGGAGAAAACACACACAACACACACACACACACACACACCACCACACGCACGCAAGCACACACACACACACACCACGTACACAGACACATACACACCACACGCACGCAAGCACACACACGCGCGTACGACACACACACACACACACACACCACCACCCACACACACCACGCACGCACGCACGCACGCACGCACGCACACACACACACACAATAATATACACATACATATACATAGGTAGGTAGGTTGATAGATTGACGAAATATATAAATAATAGATAGAATACTTACGTTCAGAGAGAGAGACAGACAGACAGACAGACAGAGACAGACAAATCCAGAGAGAAAGACAGAAACTGACTGAGCGTGAAATCGACCAGCAGATCTTCATGATTCTAATCTTTCGACAACTATGGCCCAGCCTAACAGTCACTACCCCAGCCCTCTCACGCCGCCACCGATCTCTGTCCTTGATGCTATCTATCAATACAGGCTTGGTTGTGGTGGTTGGTGGTGGTGGTGTAAGTATGTTGCACGTGCTGATGTGCCTGTCGCGTGCGTCAGGCTCGGTCGGCGCAGGCTGTTGTATCGGCCGCATGTGCTGCTAACCACCCATCCTGTTGGATACAGGATGCAGCTGTCGGGGTGAAATGTGTGTTGTGTGTTGTTGTGTGTGTGTGTGTGTGTGTGTGGTGGGTGTGTGAGTAGCACGTGCGCGTAGTATGTCTATGGTGTGGTGTTACTTGCGCGTGCAGTGTTTTGTGTGTGTGTGTGTTTCCGAGCTGCAACTGCACGTGAAACATTGTGATGCATACATTTTGGCGAGTGTGTGTGACAGTGCGCTTATGTGAGAGCATGTGCACTCACGTGTGTGCTTTTGTGTGCTTCTGTGTGTGTATGGAGTGGTGTGTGCGTGTCTGAGACTGTGTTTAATTGAGCGTGCACGTTCGCGCAAAATGTGTGCGTGCGTGCCCAGTATATATATAGATAGATATTATGTAGGCCTATGTGTGTATCTAATGATCTATTTATCTGTCTGTCTCCCTTCCTTCGTTCTAGATAAAGGAAAGAGGGTGACGTCCCTTAACTGAAGGTCTCTACGGGCAAACAAAACTCTTAGGTCAACCGTGTTTTGGTTACGGCAGAACGGAAGACGGCGCCACTCTCTCGCACCTTCGCATGGGCATGAAAATTACACTACCCGATCGGGTACAGTATATATGCTGATGAACAGAAGAGGGCTCAAAGCCTAAAAAAAATTGGGGCCTTGGCACCCCGTTCGACCTCACGTTCGTCAGCTTTGGGGACAAAGCCTCAAGCGATGTTATTTAATTATCTCTGTGTGTGTGTGTGTGTATATATATATATATAGATATATAATTCAAATTATAAACAAAGCTTGCTCTTATGTCTTAGATTGAAGAAATAGGGGGACATATGCATTCATATCTTGCATGGTAAATAATTCGTCTACCAAAGAGTATGTGCTTGAGTGGGTGAATGGGGGAAATAATGGGGGGGGGGGTAATGAATGGTCCTGAAAATGAGCCTTCAGCAAGCTTATAGTTCCAAGGGGTGGACAATCTCTACTAGAGAGAAAATTCACAAACATGTGACTCCTGGTCAGATACCGGTATTTCGAAACATGTGACTCCTGGTCAGACCCCCGGTATTTCGAAACCTGATTGTTTCTCCTCGGGTGACCGCGGAAAGTGGTAACTTGAATCCTCTGCCTTTTTTTTTTATTTTAAGGAAGAAGGCTACACCAGAAAAAGGCTGGTGTGCAATACCATAGTATGTTTGTTGAGTTTTCAAAAAAACTAACCAAAAGTGCCACATAAGAAGCAAAAGAAAATCTGAAAGAGAGCAAAACAACTACACATTTTCTTGTGAAAAGTAGAAAATATAAAAGAGATAACCTCTTAAGACACAAAGAGCTCATTTATATGTATAGTTGGAGTTGTGTTTTTTACGAGTATCTTTTTTATAATCCATGTATGTTTTATGTCTTGAGGATTTATTGTTCATTGTGAATTCATGTGTGACGTGTGTGTGTGTGTGTGTGTGTGTGTTTGTGTGTGTGTGTGTGTGTGTGTGTTGTGTGTGTGTGTGTGTGTGTGTGTGTGTGTGTGTGTGTGTAGGTGTAGGTGTAGGTGTGTGCGTGTGTGTTTGCATGTGTGTGTGTGTGTGTGTGTGTGTGTGGCGAGAGAGGAGGGAGAGAGAGAGAGAGGAGAGGAGAGAGAGAGAGAGAGAAGAGGGAGAGGAGGAGAGGAGGAGGTGGGTGAGTGTTTTGATGTATATATATATACATATATTAACACAGGCTGTTATGTAACGATTTTCTCATGTCCTTTTTGTAATGTCTTATGTACTTCTAAAATGATGTGGAGCAGAAGAAAATTTCCGATGGACAATAAAGTTGATTGCATTGAATTGAATTGAACTGAATTGTTAGATACAGAGACATATATGAAAAGAAAGTCCAGTTGCAAAGTATGATGACTACAGGCGGAATTTAAGATAAATTATAGAAAATATTTATTAGTGAATCCGCCAAACAACG